>PVIJ01005569.1:75414-102234 GCA_004024925.1 Scalopus aquaticus | reverse complement strand
TTTCTCTTTCTTTCTGGCTTATTTCACTGAGTATGATCCCCTCTAATTCCATCCATGTCGCTGCAAATTGCATGTGTTTATCTTCTTTCCATGCTGAATAGTATTCCATTGTGTATATGTACCACATCTTCTTGATCCAATCATCTATTTTTGGACATCTGGGTTGCTTCCATACCTTTGCTATTGTGAACAGTGCCGCCATGAACATACGGGTGCATGTATCCTTTCGGATTAGTGTTTTTGTGTCCTTTGGGTAAATTCCCAAAAGTGGGATTGCTGGGTCGTATGGAAGCTCCATGTTTAGCAGTCTGAGGAATCGCCATACAGCTTTCCATAGTGGTTGGACGAGTTCACATTCCCACCAGCAGTGTAGAAGAGTTCCTTTTTCTCCACATCCTTTCCAGCATTTGTTGTTGCCTGTAGTTTTAATGTGCATTTTGCACATACATCTTATTCAGTACAAATGACACCTGAAGTACCACTGCTCAAGGGCATTGGCAGTGGGGGTGTAGGTTATACAGTTTGAGAACATTCTCTCATTCTATAAAAGGAAATCTAGTTTATTGACTATATGAAAACAATATGGTAGCCATAGTGAGAGCATTCCTCTTGTCTATTACCTATTTAATCAACAAGCATTTTATAGTCTACTATGGGCAGACACTATTCAGAACCTGAAGACACTGTACCCTGATATAAATGTAATTGTCTGCCTCTGAGAGGTCACCGTAATAGTAATGACTAGTTGCAAAGCTTAAAAATTGAGGAAACTGGCTTTTGAGAATAAGAATTGCCTCCCCCTCCTATCCCCTGCTCCAACTCCTAATAGAAGCTTTAACAATGTCCTAAGAAACTTTCAAACATTGATTTATTTGGTCCCTAAGGTTAATTTTATAAAAGCATGTAACTAATAAAACTGAAGGCTTCTATGTAAGCTTAGCATTGATGCAACTTATAAGCTTGAGAGCACCAATTACTTTAGGATTTATGAATGAATGATGTTCTTTTTTTCTCAAATTCAGATTAAAACACCAAAATTTTAAGCATACAAACAAAAGTCATGTAGAAAAAAATCTGATAAAGTTGAAAGACCTCCAGGCTAGTTTTTTAACTTTTTGTTATGAAAATATCTGGTAAACAGATTAGTATAATAAACCTCATGAAGCTTCAACAAGTACAAAATTCTGCCATTATTACTTCATCTTACAGTTCTCTCTATTCCCAATCAATTCTTTACATGCAGTTATTTATAGAGGTAAAATTTACATACATTGGAAAGCAATAATCTTCACTGTGCTTTAGACAAATATATAGATATCCTTATCCAGATCTAAGGCATTTTGATCATCTCAGAAGTTCCCTTATGTCCAATTCCAGTCAATTTACACACCCAACCCTAAGCCGCCATTTTTCTGGTGTTTTTCACACTATAGATTAGTTTTGCCCATTCTAGAACTTCATAAATAGAAGCATGCAGTATATACTCTTATTATCTTTTGTGTCTAGGATCCTTTACTCAGCATAATGTATGTGAAATTCATCAATGATGATGTATGAATCAATCATTCATTTCCTATTTTTGCTGAGTAGTATTCCATTGTATGACTAGACCACAATTTATTTATCTACTCTGTTACAGTTGGATATTTGAGATGTTTCAAGTGTTAGTGTTATAAATAAGTCTATTATAAACATTCCTGTAATTTGTGTGTGTGTGTTGACATGTGCTTTCTTTATGTTGGGTAAATACCTAGGAGTGGAACTCCCAGATCAAAGAGTAAGCAACAAATTGTTTTATAATATATAACATAACTCTCTGAGTTCCACCAAGTGACATGCAAAGTTTCTCTCTTTTTTTTTTGACCAAACCAAACAACCTTTTAAATTATTTTTCAGATGATCTAGATAAAAGATAGTCTCTCAAGAATACACCTTTGCAGTGTCAGGTAGTAGCATGACATATAAAGATACAACTGACCATGAATAAACTTTAAAAAAAAATCCTGGGTTGAGCCTAATACCTATGAAACAAGTCTCATGTAAGATTTTTTTTTCCGATCCCGTATCACTTACTTTCCAATTCACTTTTCATCTTTCTTATTCTGAGTGTGCTTTTCACAAGAATGGGCAATATAAGATATGAAAGACAAAAATTTGAGTATGTTAGCCTACAAGGATCAGAAAGAATAGTTTTAGAGATTAGGTTCCCCCTCCCCCCAAAATGTATCTTCCATATCACCCAATTTGGTTCACCAGGATTTGTACTGGAATAATAATAATAAAGAGTGTATGTTTGGGGCCTCCCCGGTGGCGCAGCAGTTAAGCGCTGCGCTGTGGAGCTGTCAGCAGTGGTGACGCGAGTTCGACGCCCGGCCAGGGAGAATCCCACATGACACGGCAGACCTCTCCTGCCTCGCCCTCTGCTCCCCTCAGCAGTGTATTTCTGATCTGCCTGTTTTGCTACCCGCTCTGTCTCTGGTGAACCCTCTCGCCGCCCCACGCCTCTGGCCTGTACCCCAGCTTGTATGTATAAATAAAAAATAAATCTTTTTTTAAAAAAGAGTGTATATTTGCTGGTCAAACGTTTCCCTTAAGAAACTGTTCTATGGGGTGATGGAGATGTTGAAGGGGAAAAGTTGGTTGTGGTAGTACAGAATTTAATAAAGTCGGGTTATGAGTTCTCAGCATTTCTAGATTTTCATCCATCTTAAAGTTATTTCACACTAAAGTCCTTTACTTTTTTGTCCACAATTAACCCTCCTCTACTGACTTTCAAGTGTAGAACATACTCAGACATCTAAAGGAGGTACACTTTTCAACTTGGTGAAAAAAACCTTACAGGTATAAGATGGTCTACACAAACAGTTGTATACAAGTCCAGGAAGGATGTATATGAGTAGGTTCCTTCTGGTGTTGTGTAGAATACCATTTTCACAGCCATCTATGGTGTACAGGATGACATATATAAGTGAACAAATATGTGCAGAGTCCCATTAAGTTAAGTTAGATTGGCATAGTTTAACTTATTAATCATGATCTGACTTTATTTTGTAAGTAATTTCACAGGTAGTTCAACCAGTCCTATTCTAACCTTAATCTTTAGTTTACCAGTCCTTTCCCATCTTCCTTTTATATCTTCAGCCCAAACCAGAAAATTTCTCCTTGAGCTCATTCTTTATGAGTGGTCATGGAAACATTCATGAAGTTAAACCATATCCTAAGTCATAGAACAAATAAAATTCTTTAAGCTTAGTAAAATTATTATTACTCAAAGAATCTTCTTTGACTATAATATAATTGAACTAAAAGTTGATAACAGAGGGACATGAAACCTCTCTAAACATTTGGAAGTTTAAACAACACACTACGAATATTGTCTATGGTTCAAAGAGAAAATCTCAAGAAAATTAAAAATTTAAAAAGTATAAACAAAGCATATTACAATACATGAGATGTACCCAATGTATGTTTAGAGGAAATTTTATAGCACTAAATGCTTATTTTAGAAAGGAAAGTTCCCAAATCAATAATTTAAGCTTCTACATTAAGAAACCAGAAAAAAAGGCAACCAAACCTTAAGCTAGCAGAAATAAGATAATAATGAGAAAAAATAAATAAAATTGGGAACAGTAAAACAACACAGAAAATCAATTCAGCCAAAAGCTGGTACTATGAGAAAATCAATAAAATTGATAAACCTCAACTTGATGGTCAAGTGAAAGAGAGAAGACACATAGGATAAATAGCAGGCATTAAAAAGGAGATATTACTACTGACACACAGTCATTAGAAAATGATAAATGAATGCTGAAAACAATCCTGTACATATAAATATGACAGGTTGGACAAAATGCACCAATTCCTTGAAAGAAAAATCTACCATACTCAGACCAAGGGAAAAAATAATTTGAATAGCTTTGTATCTATTAAAGAAACTGATTTCATAGTTAAAATTCTTCCAAAAAAGAAACATCCAAACCCATATAATTCTCTTATACAAATCGACTAAGGAGTCAAGAAGGTAAAGAGACACTTTTCAACATATTTAATGAACCACCATTATTCTGACATCAGAATCAAGCAAAGACAATAAACAAGAAAAAACAATTGCAGACCATTATCATTCATGTAATGGAGACAAAAATGTTTTAACCAAATTTTAGCAATATATTAAAAAGAACAATATATCATATGCAAGTGGATTTTATCACCAGGAAAGCAAGAATGGGTGCATGCTGAAAAATCAATCAAGGCAAATCACTGTATTAGCAAACTAAAAAAAAAAAAAAAAACATGATGATACCAAAAGATGCAGAAAAACCATTTGACAAAATTTAACATCCATTCATGGTAAAAACCCAGCAAAGAAAAAGAAAGAAACTTCTCACTATGATAAATCTCTGAAGCTAATATCATACTTAAGAGTGAAAAACTGATTGAGATCAAAGCAAGGAGGCTCACTCTCATCATCCCTACTCAGTATCATACCAGAAACACTAGCAAGTACAATGAATTGAACAGGTGGTGGGTAACTTACAGGGACCACACAATTATGTAAAAGATATGAATAACAAAAATAAATAAAAAAATGATTTTAAAAAATTCTAAACAGACAAAAAAAAAAGAGAGAAAAAGAAACAAGGGGGCCTCCCTAGTGGCACAAGGGGTTAACTCTCAGCACTATGAAGCTGTCCTCAGCCACTGCAGCATGAGTTCAATCCCCAGCCATGGAGCTGACCCACATGGCACAGCAGACCTCTCCTATCTCACCTGCTGCTCCCTTCAGCAGTGTATTTCAGTCGATCCCACTGTTCTGCTTCTCACTCTGTCTCTGGTGAATCCTCTCAACACCCCACACCTCTGACCTACACCCCAGCTCTTGTATGCATAAATAAATAAGACTTTTTTTTAAAAAGGAAAAAAAACAAAAAGTATACAGATTATGAAAGAATTAATAAACCTATTCATATTCCCAGACACCATGATTATCTACATAGATAATCCACAAAAGTGAACTTAAAGTTATTAAGTGAGGTTAGCAAGGTCACAGACACAAGTTCAGCATTTAAAGAATTACATTTCTATACATTAACAATGAGCAATTGGAAACCAAAATTTAAAAATAGCGAAATAAGCCAGAAAGAAAGAGAAAAATATCGAATGGTTTCACTTATAACAGGACTATAGGGAAACCAAATAGGAGAGAGACAAATGGGGGGGGGGGGGGGGGGGAAGATAAGGGCACAAAATGGAGTAGAAAAGAACACAAGGGACCACAGAGATGGATCACGGGTGAAATGGTGGTGGGTTACCCAAGGGGAATACAAAATGTAAAAGATATAAATAACAATAAAAATGTATATATTAGAAAAAATTTAAAAACAATACTATTTACAATAGCCCCCTCGTAAAATATTTAGGTATAAATCTAGTAAAATATGTTCAGGATCTGCATGTGAAACTCTTCATAAATCTAATAAAATGTATTCAGGATCTGCATGTGGAAGTAAATAAAAACTTATCAAAATTTGTGTGGCACAACCAAAACAGGACTTCTAAAATGAAAAACCTAACAATTCACACTAGGAAACCAAAGAAAGAACAATTTAAGACTAAAGCAAAGTGAAGAAAATATCAATAAATAATAAAAGTCGGAGCAAAATACAGTGAAATTGAAGCAGAAAATTAGTAGGGAAAATCAACAAATATGAAAGCTGGTTCTTTGAAAAGATCAATGGAAATTGATAAGCCTCTCGCTCAGTTAACCAAGAAAAAAACAGAGAAGAAATAAATTGTTAATATTAGAAATGAAAGATGGACTCTCATTACCATGGACGTTATTAGAAGGACAGTAAAGGAATACAGGGAACAGCTTATGCCCACAGATTTGATAACTTAGATGAAATGAGTCAACTACTTCAAAGATGCAAACTACAAAAACTCAAAACAGGATAACTAGATATACTGAAAATTCTACTAAAGAAACTAAATAAGGGCCTCCCTGGTGGCGCAGCGGCTGAGCGCTGAGCTGTGGAGCTGTCGGCAGCGGCGATGCGAGTTCGACGCCCGGCCTGGGAGAATCCCACATGGTGCGGCAGACCTCTCCTGCCTCGCCCGCTGCTCCCCTCAGCAGTGTATTTCTGATTTGCCTGTTCTGCTCCCCGCTCTGTCTCTGGTGAATCCTCTCGCCGCCCCACGCCTCTGGCCTGTACCCCAGCTTGTATGTATAAATAAATCTTTAAAAAAAAAAACAAAGAAACTAAATGAACATTAATAATCTTCTAAAAGAAAAAACTTGGTTCACATCATTTTACTGTTGAATTCTACCCAATGTTTAAAGGAAAATATGATACCAGTTCTCCCGTACATCCTGCAGAAAATGCATAAAACTTACTTGCACCATAAAGTCTTTCCTGATTAGGCTCACGTGATTGAATTTCATTTGCATGGTATTCCCTAAAGGAGAAAATGACAGCAACAGAGAACTGATTTTGTAGTTGTCAAGGGACATGGGTAGGGGGAGTGTCTTACTGCAAAGAGGGAATTTTGAGAAATGTTGGAATCGTTCTATATCCTGCTAGTGGTGGTTACAAAAATATGTGCATGTGTTAAAAATCAAAAGTGAAATAAACTATGTGCAAATTAAGATAATACTACAAAATAATAATAAACAAGTCTGAGCTACTGATGTTTTAATAAATTCAATCAATAATTAAAAGAAACTAAAGCAAAGCAGGAAAAGGGCATTGTGGGAGTATAGAGAACCAATTAATTGGTCCCAGTTGCCTCATAAAGAGAAAGGGTCTGCTTCCTCTTATTTAATGTGTCTTCCTTGTTTTAAAGTAATAATAATTATAAAGTTCTAACATTGCTGTTACTGACTTAGAAGCATACATAAAATGAAGGTTACAGGCTTGTTAAAATCACCTCTAAAAACTGGATTGACTCTGGGTGAATTAAATCTATTGCACAGTTGGTCTCATTAATTGTGTAGAAACCCATCATTAAAGATGACCTTAAAACCCTCGAGTCAAAAAATGGTGAATTCAGAGGCCATGGATAGACATGACGTAAGATTAAAGACTCTTCTGCCAGGTAGTAGCTTGATTTTTTTTCTATTTGTAAGGGTAATAATATTTTTGTTCCTGTCATTTGACTTCAAATTCTGAAAGTAACCAAACATTGTGAGTTTTCTTAAAGGCTTCCAAGAAACTGTGTGAATACTCCCCAAACCAGGGGATGAAAATATTTGTAGTTAATCCAGTTTGAATAATATAGTGGCCTTGTTTTTGCACTTAGCAAAGATAGTTTCATCAATCACAGGAAATGACATTTCTGACAGAAAGAAAATAAGATGTAAATTAGCTAGAGGAGAAACTAGAGCAGTGACTATTCCATTTGGAATAAGAAAGACTTGGAAAGCAAATTGTCATGCAGGAGTTATGATCCTATTGCAGTTTCATCACCTAATTTTCAAATGACTTGCAGTCTTCCTTCCAATTATGAAATCTGCATTATTTGACTTGTTGGAACTGGCCTGGAGGGGAAAGAATCTTTTGGTGGAGGCTGAAAGGGGGTCACCCTTTAGGAACCCAGTGCTTCTCCCTAAAGAAGCATTGTCCACTCGAAACCTAACCTTTGCCACATAAGTAATTTTAAGTTTTCTTGTAATAACACTAAAATGTAAAAAGAAACAGGTGTGATTCATTATAATAGTATGCTTTGTTTAATTCAATATAGCCAAAATTGCATTATTTCAGCATATAATCTGTTACAGGGCAGGGAGAGGGGCATCCCCAGAACCCCCAAACCTGCCCGTTCTAAATAGGTTCTGCCATCCGCTGCATCAGGACAAAACATGTAAGACCTTAAGTGGAAAAGAAACTTTAATACAATAAGTGTGATAATACAGAAAAGACAAAGAATATAGTTTCTAAACTAAGCACCCAAAGTTACCCATCACCTTGTGGACAAAAGTCCACCCAAATGGGATTGGCCCAAAGCAAGGCCCGAAAGCCTGCCACGAGTTTAAAATGCCTTTCGGCAGGGACCCATAGAAAAGGGTCAGAAACAGTCAGGCAATTCTGGGAATTAAAGAGCAAAATCAAAACCAAGATCAACATTGCCATAGTCACCTCCCCACGGGTCTCTCACCCACATCTGTCCCAATCAGTCCAGGCCAGTGCAGCCTCCTCACATGTCTCTCTGCTCCTTGTGCTTCCGGCTCTCCATCCTGCTTCCTTCCTTCCTTTCTCTCCTCTCTGTCTTCTTATCTCTCCTGCTCAGCTCCACCCTCCCTTGGGTGGGGCAGGGAACCTGAAACACTCCCTTTTCTGAGGACCACCCTCTTACAATCCCCCCTTTTAATTTTTATTCCACCACGTCTATGGTGGCACAGATTACAGGGTGTAGTCTTAGGAGACAGTCTTTTAATGTTATTGTTACTGGCCTGTACTGGTTGTTGTATATCTGACTGTTTAAAAGTACTTTATCTGCTGTGATTACATGCTGTGTCATGTACAATGTTGTTACTTATGATTATGCCAATGTAAAAAGCTTGTCCAATATTCACCATAGATACAGGGATTAAAACTAAAAGTGGGGAATGTAACCGGGCTGAGTCCAAAGTCCAGCAAATGTGGTGCCCCCTGGAGGGGTTTGCTGATGAGAATGAATAGCTCCAGGGAAAAATGTTAAGTTTGCAGTTTGGGGTGGAGATTCTGATGAGAAATAAAATGGACTGAAGGAGAAGGGGAATTCAGTCGCCATGCTGAAGGAATAAAAGAAGCAGTCACCATGATGTAGGAATAGAGGAATCAGTGGCAGAAAATGTAGCTGCCAAGATTGAGAGATTGGAAATCAGACGCCAGAAGTTTTGAGCTGTTGGGATATAGAGTTTTGGATTGAGCGTTTTTGGTATCTTCAGTGACTTTGGGGCCAGCGACTTTGGAGGCTTTGCAAGTAGCCGAGTGATGGAAACTGCTCCCAGTTTTGTTTTTAATGCAGCCGAAGGAAGAAGGCAGAGGCCCAAAGCGGGCGCCTTCCTAAAATGCATGAGTGCGGTCTGTTGGGCCGTCTGGCCGCTGTAGTTGCTGTTTGCAGTTTTGTTGGCCTGGTGCTGTGCTGGGGCACCATGGCAGTTCCGGGTGCATATCCAGTTGCATTCTGTGTTGTCCTCATGTGTTGGAACCTAGCCTACAGATTGATTGTTGTGCGTCTGCAGAAGCAGAAAGATGCCATTGTGGAAACGTGGCCTATTGTTTGGAAGAGGAGCTCCACATCAGCAGTGACAGGAAGACACCACCTTTGTTACTTTTCTGGGGTTTAAAGGACTGGACATTGTTTTAAGTAAGGTAAACGGCCATGTGTTGACTTCAGTAATTATTTGCTTTTCCCTGTTTGTTAAATAAATCCCATTGTTATTGTTCCCTAAGCCTGAATAGTCTTGTAATTGTGTGCGCAACTGCAGAACCAAGATAGTGACCAGTAAGCAATTTGGGCACTGCCTTTGGCCAATTTTAAAGCCCCATTTGCCTGGTATCATAATGAGTATTAAAATTGTTAATGAGACTTTACATTTTTTTCATACTAAGTCTTCAAAGCCCGTAACAATTTTACACATATGGTAAATATGTTCTCAGTTAAGAGCAGCCACATTTCAAGAACTCAATAGCCACATGTAGCTAATGGCTCACATATTGAACAGTACGGCTCTAAAGAGTATTTATATCCATGGGAAATGTGAGACAGGTTATTTGCGTCAATCATTCTTCGGAACTAAGAATATATATTGAGATGAGAAAAAAAGATTGAAAGAAAGTTGACCAAACTGACTTCTTCGGAGAAGATGATAAAAATCCATGATTGGACTTTAGTATAATTAATGTTATTCACTTTTTTTAAAGATTTATTTATTTATACATACAAGCTGGGGTACAGGCCAGAGGCGTGGGGCAGCGAGAGGGTTCACCAGAGACAGTGTGGGGAGCAGAACAGGCAGATCAGAAATACACTGCTGAGGGGAGCAGCGGGCAAGGCAGGAGAGGTCTGCCGTACCATGTGGGATTCTCCCCGGCTGGGCATCGAACTCACATCGCGCACTGCCAACAGCTCCACAGCGCAGGGCTCAGCGGCTGCGCCACCAGGGAGGCCCCTAATGTTATTCACTTTTAATAAAGTTGAAGAGTCACAACAAATTATGGACTGTACTGTTTCTTTTAATAATAAGCTAGAAACGTGCATGATGAAGCCTTTCCTGATTAGATTCATCTCTGAAGTAACCGTTTGGTTACTTGACCTTTATCTTTTTACCTCCCCTTCATTTCCGGCCCTGCCCTATGCATGACACATAGGGAGAGTGAAAAGTGCATAAGCTTGAATAAAAAGGACTAAGAATAGCCCCATCCAGGCCCAGCTCCAGCCAAATGTCTCTTACCCTCGTTATCCCCCTCCCTGCCACTGAAAGCAACCACCCAGAGAGCCAGTGAATGGAACAGAAGCAGGATACAGAACAGGAATCTGAGCATCCCCATGAGTGGAACCTGGAATGACCAGCACTTCCCTGTCCCCCATGTTGGTTCAGTTCATGGCACTGAGCTCTGAGCTCCATCTGGAATTGTCTCTGAACACTTCAAAATAGCTCAATGTCTAAGTATCACCACGGCTGTGGTGTGCCTGCTAGAATAGCCTCTCCCTTGATGCTGATGGTTGCATGTCCAAACTTGTTCTGCCTTTCAGCTCCAAGGATCAGACTGCTCAGGTGCTGTTGCTGAAGACATTCTGTGCAGTGGGTCCAGTTTGGCAGACTTCCACTTCTTCTTGCTGGAGGTCCCACCAATCAGTCCCCCAGTTCCAGACCAGTCTTGTCCATTAACAATATGAGAACTTGCTAGGTATACTATATTCAGCAAATAACTTAGCTTCGATTTCCTTATTTGTCAAGAAGGGGAAAATAATATTTATCTTACAAGGTTATTATGAGGATCAATGAAACAATGCATGAAGAAATACTTTGTCAATTATAAAGAACTAAGTGTTAGTATTAAGTTTGCTTAAGTATTTACTATCTTCATAACATTATACTCATAAATAATCTAATAAACACCAATATTGTAGATACAGCACTTCCATTCCTAAATTTTTTATATAACACTCCTTGAAATGGTAATACAAGATTTTATTGCTATATTATTATATAGGAAAATTTAAACAGTCCAACAGACAGGCAGAAAGAAGATGGGAAAGAAGAGTATTGGATTCGAGTATACCCATATATGACTCATACTTGGCGATTTCTCATTTTGAAATTTTGTCCCTTCCATAACTTTCCTTTACCAAGTTTCCAGATGGCAAGCCTAAATGAAAATTACATTTTTCTTCCTGAGAAATTTTGAAGCAACCTAGTTATAGTCAATACCGCAAAAATTAGTTTCTTCTCAAATTTCCAGAGAAAGAAATACCAGTGAGAAGTTTATTTGGATAGTGAGACAGCAGACTTGTAAATTACCTCACCAAATAAAAACTGTAACAAAATCAGACTTGGACATAAGGTCACAGCGTCTTCATCCCATCTAAGTCCTGACAAATCTAGACAGAGACTCGCTTGTCCTTGGAGGATATGGACTTATAAGAAGAAACTATTTCAACTCCCTTTTAAAAGCAATTGATTTAAACACCAGCAGAGAAGTTACGCCAGCTTGACTCATGAAGATTCCTACGTTCATCATGTTTTATTAGAGAAGAAAATAGGGAGGTTTACTAGGGTTCGTATAATTTGTATAAGACTCAGTTGCAGACCACGCTGGGATTTTGAAGATGGTTCAGCAGTGGGAAGGGATATGCTGTTCTTAAAGGCAAGGTCAGGCTGGAGAGGCTGATTCAGCAGTGAAGACTACTGGTCCAGCCAAGAGGCAGGACAATATGACAGACTGAAGCTAGACATAGACTGGTATCACTTGCCAACAGGGTCTATTCAGGTATGTGACTGAGGTGAGGCATGTAGTCATATCGTATTAGTCATATCTTAGCAAAAGAAATTCACCTGGGATGTTTGAAATTAAGAGACTTTGATTAAAGTTGACTGACAAATTGTGAAAAGAATTAAGGGAACACATAAGGGGCATTGAGTCACCTAGTGTACCAATAACAGGAAGCCATTATCCCCCTGGAGGGAACTATAGGCCAGAAGACATATCACTGGTGCCAGAGCTGAGCTCTGATGGGCTGCTGGAGCCTCCATTGGCCTCACCCAGCAGTCAACAAACATTTTCAATAAAGGGCCAGAAAGTGTGTGTTACAACCATCCAGCTCTGCATTTGTAGTGTGAAAGTAGCCAAAACATTAATAAGTGAGCATGGCTGTGCTTTAATAAAACCTTATCTACAAAAGCAGGCAGTGGGCTAGATTTCGCCTATGGGCTGAAGTCTGAGTCAAAGTGCAAGTGAAGCGTCCATCAGACGCAGCCTCCTGCAACACAGAACAAGGCAAATAGGTGGGCCAAGGATAAGGTCTAAAGGGAGAGTGACAGGCACACAATATTTCAGGTGGCCCTTCTGGGGTACAGCAAGAACCCAGTGGTCACACAGGATATGGAGGACCACGTCCTCTGCCAAAGGTAGAAGGGGTGGAACTAGGAGGGGCTGTGCAAATGGACGAGGCTCAGACAAAGAAGCTGGACCATAGCATGGCATGTGACTCTAGGACAGGAAAGCAGAACCCGAGTCAGATTCAAGCCAGAAACTCAGCCAACCAGCTGCGACCTACCAGAGGCAACTGACAAGGAAGGCGACAGCTGAGTGAGCTAGTGGTGCTCGGGGTTCATGCCAAGCTAGTGTTTCTGAGGTCCTAACAGTTATTAATCTTGGGGAATCAGCACAAGAAATCTGAACTCCTGAGTATTCTCAAGAATTTTTGAAATCATAAGCTATTAATAAAATATTTCCAACATTCCTAATACCCTTTTGCTCAATATTGGCAATGTCTGAAAGAAAATATTTAATAAGTAAGAAATGTTAAGTTTTGTAATATTTACAAAGAACTGTGGCCAATAGCAATATTCAAACTGGGAAATGCCTGCAAACATAATTGTATCTTCTAGCGAGGTTAACATAACCACATAGTCAAAATTGCCAAGCTAAGGACTTACTTTGCTCCCAACACTTGCTATTTCTTGGAACACAACTCATCAGATTTGTTGAAAGTATACTGGGCACATGAATTAATATTTATTTTACTTGCAAGCATGACTCACTGCTGGCACAGACAAGGACACAAACACACACTTATTAGGTGGCAACAGTTACAAGCAAGACTGTCAGACCATGATCCCTTTTCTACACACTCCTGCCCCCCAAATATGAAGCTAAACCTCTCACTTGTTTTGCTGGTGTTTCCCGACCTTGGCCTTCCATTTGGCATAGATTGATTCCTTCAAACCAGTAACATCTCTGTTGATTATAAAACTTTAATTTTTGCAGAGGAATAATAATGCATTTTCTCATTTTCTAATTTTTCTGTGGACTCCAGATTTGGAAAAATATGTATGCTTCTTGGGAAATGTTAGGAAAACATTCCCACATGGAATCATTCTACTGAGCTCAGCATATATTGGGCTGATGGTAACTATACTTGCTTCCACCCCACCTTCCTGTGGGAAAGGTCTGCCAGGGTGGGTCTCCTGGATTGAGGGTCGGGGTGAGAGGTTTAAGATCCTCTGGACCTGTTGAGCTGGAGTAGCTATGTAAGGACCTGAATCTGGTTTATTTCAAGGCTAGTCAGATTGTCACCTGGGGCGGGGGTGGGGGTAGCAGCGAGAGGAGGGGCGGGATGAGGGAGAGGTTTCTCAAAGTCTGAGGAGCAATGAGAAGCCTGGAGGGCCTACCCTGGAAAAAAAGTGCAGCCCCACCCAAAGGCAGTCTCCTATTGATTAGCATTGATTACAAAGGTGGGGCAAGTAAGTAGGGCATGTACATGTTGGGAGAGCAGCTACTGGGGAAGTAAATTAGGGTGGAGTGACCAGGGGCTATTGCCTGGGGGCTCCATTGTTCCCACTGGTCAGAGCAGATGATCTCTAAGCTCCGCCTGCTGTTTTCAAGGACACTGGTTTCCCAGGTGCTCCTCATGCCAGGACTTTTGCCCTTGGTGAGAGGCCCCTGCATGACCCGACACCGAGCTGACAAGCAGGGACTCTGGGCACCAAGACAATATCCCCGAGAGTAAGGAGGGATGGGGATTCCAATTCAGATGATGCGTGTCAGACCCTTTCATCTTCAGAAGCTCCTGAAAGGACGATTACAATTTCTCAAACTTCCTAATAGTCGTAGTGTCTTAAATCTGGACACAAATTTCCATGAGGTAGGCTAAGAAAAAATTCCAACCTGGACTTTTTGTCCAAAAATATCTTACCAGATCCCAAATATATGTTCAGTTCAACACTAGGAAATAGTGATTTTATAAAACTAGAATGCATTGCATTTTAAATTTCTTATTGGAAAATATGCTTTATTGTTGGAGTCAGTTCTGTATTTGAGTTGAATGTGGTTCCATCTTTGTACCAAAATCATTCTCCCAGCTTCTGGTACTGTTATAGGACAGGGAGGGGGGGGTACCCCAAATCCCCCAACCTGCCCTTTCTAAATAGGTTCTGCCATCTGCCACATTAAGACAAAACATACAAGACCTTCAATGGAAAGGAAATTTAATATAATTATTGTGCAACAAAGAAAAGACAAAAATATAGTTTTCAAATCAAGCATCTGAAGTTACCCATCCCCTCGTGGGTAAATGCCCAGCCAAACAGGGTTGGCCCAAAGCTGGGCCTCTGAGGCCCAAAAGCTGGCCACAAGTCTAAGGCACCTCCTGGTGGGTACCCATAGAAAAAGGTCAGAAACAGCCAGACAAGTCTGGAAGGAAAAGAGAAAATCAAAATCAAGATAAAAGCTGCCATTGTCAACCTCCCCACGGGTCTCTCACCCACATCTGTTTCAACCAGTCCAGGACCAAGAAGCTAGCGCAGCTTCTTCATGTGTCTCTGCTCCATGGGCCTCCTCCAGGTTTCCTTCTGGCTCGCCATCCTTTTTCCTCCCTTCCCCAGTCTCCTCTCCAGCTTCTTCTCCCTCCTCAGTACCACCCGCCCTTGGGTGGGGCAGGGAATCAGAAACCTTCCCTTTCCCTGGGGACCACCCTGTTACAGTACTTCTTTCACTAGAACCACAGAGTCTTTGAGTTGCCTTTTCAATCACACATCCAATGTTTTATTTAGCAAATGGTTATGGAGTATCTATTACATGAGGTACCTAACTAGTCTCTGAAGATCAACTATATACAATCCTGTTCTCATGGAGTTTATAGTGTATACAATAGGGTAGATGAGCAATATACAAACGATTATGCAGAATAATTAGTTCTGGGGAAGTGGAAAAATTAAATATTGCTGGAGTATGGGTATGCTAGATGAGGAGAGGGGCCATACAGAATCCCCTCCAGGGAAGGGCTAGCTCCAGCTGTCAACTCTTCCAAGATATGTCAGGGCTTCAGACCCCACTTTACCAGAATTCATGCCTGGGGCCATGTCTGAGGTCATGTTAGGTAGGATATAAAAACCTAACAGGACAAATTTGATGAGCAAAATTTACTCTAGAGATTCCCACTGGAGTGTTGAGGAATTATATATCCTGTAGGGAAATGTTAGGAAAGAAATACCATATGGAAACTACTAACTCTGCATCGAAGTTTGACTTCTTCTGCCCTACCCTGCTTCCCTCTCCTTTCCTTTCACAATACTGGTATTTATTAGTAAACATTGTGTAGTCCAAACTTGTGTCCACTCCTGGAAAACCCAGAAGGAAGGAGGTATGAGATGGGCCTGTAGAGATCAGAGGAGCCAGGTCATGCAAGTCTTTGCTAAAGATCTGGGTCTTTAAGAGCCACTGAAAGCCATCTAAGGGTTTTAGGCAGACAAAGGATATGATTTATTTTTTAAGATTTATTTATTTATGCATGCAAGCACTGGGGTGTCGGTCAGAGGTGTGGAGGAGGGGATGAGAAGATTCACCAGAGACAGAGTGGGGAGCAGAACAGGCGGACTGACTGAAATACACTGCTGAGGGGAGCAGCGGGCGAGACAGAAGAGGTCTACTACACCATGTGGGTTCGTTCCCTGGCTGGGGATTGAACTCATGCTTCAGTGGCTGCTGATAGCTTCATAGTGCTGAGACTTAACCCCTTGAGCCACTATTGGCCCAGGATATGATTTAAATATAGATTTAAGAACTGACATTTGTTGCTATATAAAGGTTCCATTGGAGAGAATTAAGAGTGGATGGAAGGGAGGTGATAAATTAGTATTTCTGCATTGGATACATTGAACTCGAGGTGCCTTTGTGCCATCCAAGTAGAGGTCTTGCACGGGAGTTGGATGTGTAGGTCAGAAGTCCAGAGAAGACTGAGTTAGAGACAAGCAAAATGTCTGTGTTCCCAAAATCCATACCAACTTCCACTAAAGTTGAAAAACAAAATGAAAATGAGCAGCAGGATGGAAGGAAGAAAGATGCTAAGATAAATGCATTAACCATTCCTGCCTTAAAATTCAGTCTTTTACAACTTCCTTACTTCACCTGCAAATCCAAAACCTCTCCAAAATTAAGCTTCAAGATTTTAAAAAATTTAGTTAGGGGTCCTAAGTCAAGTGCTGGAACAAGGTGAATTAACAACCATTGCGGTAAGCAAGGAAAGTTGCAAATAAGGATTCTCATTAGTTTGATGCTGATTAATAGGGTATTTCCTATGTAAATAGATTCTAAAAATAAACTAGAAGCCAAAACCAACCATCAAGATGTCACTGGAAGTGCTATGCTTTGTTGCTTAAAGGACTTGGACTCTGTGAGGTCCTCTCGGGCTTGCTGTAGGTTTCTCTGAGGCCCTGAGGCATTGGAACCGCCATGGGGCTCCCCCACTGGGCCGGTGAGCCTAGCAAGCTGGAACATGCACAGAAACTTGATACTCTACAGCCAACCTGATGGCGATTCCACCTGCAAACAGAGGTCCTATTAAAGCAGCACCTATAATCTCTTGAATTTATATGTCCCCAAAAAAGGACCAATATTTTTGCCACACTTTTGGAATTTTTTTTCCCTCTGAGTCCACCACAATGGTAAATCTCTAATTTCTGAAACTCTTAATAAGAGTGTCAAATCTCGTAGCAGTAACCCCCAAAAGTAATTTTTTGCTAACAAAAAGATGTGGCCCAGAGTTAGCAGAGCTATAAGTGTTTCTAGCATCGAGAATACTGCATCTCTCATCTCCAGAGACAAAAGGGCACAAATAACTTTGACCTCCCAAGTGGCCTCCTCCTGCTCTCCTAACTTTGATGGCCCAGCCTGACCCTGTCAAACCTCCTAATATCTCCCTGCACCATCGCAACAATTCAGTTACGGTCCGGGTTCTCTTTTTTTTAAATCAGAAAATATAGGTTCTCCATTCTCAAATTGAAAAGAATTAAGAAAAATGCTCATCAATTTTAGAGTGTGCTTCTGAATTAACTTTAGGAGGGCTCGTTTTTCTTGGCCAATACATTTTTTGCACAATCAGGGCAATCCGTTTTACAGTCTTTTTGATTTGGTACATGAGGTAATGAAAAAAAGCCAAATCAACCATTTTTTCAATTTGGTGTTTTTCATCTTACTGAAATTGCTTTTCTGTGAGATTTCAGGGAGGGAAATACAGTAGTTGGTTACTTAAAATGAATTACCTGTACCCTTAACCACAACTAGGATAATTACCACATCTTTCAACTCCAAAGAAGTAGGGTCCTAATTTCATGATTTTTTTTTTTTGCTTCTAAGCTTCAGAGACACTCTAACCATAATGTATAGTTTGAATATAATATTCCTTTGAATCTCATTTCCCAATTTACTTTATAAATTACTATTATTCCTCTTTCAGACTGTTCATAAATATTTTCCTTGGGGCTTAAAAGTTCTTGTTTAGTCTTACCTTAAAGTTACATTTTGGGCAGCATTATCTATGTTAGTTGTGGTATAATTATATTTAGGTATTTGAGAGAAGCCTGTGGTCCCTTAAAAATAATTAGGTTTATTTTTCCTCTTAGAAATCCAAATTTAGTTTACAAATTGACAACTTTCCACATAATTGGCTCTTAATTACTAATAGAATTATAGTTTCAGATTATTTTGGCAGTGGACCAAACTCCTTCAAAAATGGAAAATATTATATATAGCAATGCAGAGAGCTATTATCTCTGTCTACATATTGTATTCCTTGTTTTCTTATTGGTTTTAAAATTTTTACTATAGTAAATGTCGCATTGTTGTGCTTCAAATCTAGATGGTTTTATTTTTATGGATACACATTTTTGGCACTGTACTTAATAGGCCAGATCTTTATCCTCTCCCCTGGAAACTAGGCAGGTTTATGATTTGTCTGTACTCAACAGAATACAGTAGAAGAGATGTTGTGAGACTCCTGAAGCTAAGTCACAAAAGGAAAGTCAGCTTCTGTCTTGCTGCAACTCCTTCTTGGACTTCTGAGCCCTCATAAGATGTCCAACTACGCTGAAGCAGTCAGATTTTAAGAGAAACCAAGCTACATGAATAGGCTATGTATATATGCTCCTGTCAGTGGCCTCAATTGAGCTCCCAGCTGACAATCACCATCAACAGCTAGTCATGTGAGTGTGCCATCTTGGATGTCCAACCAAGACTTCAGATGACAGCAATCCCAGGTAACGTTTCAATGTAGTTGCATGGGACATCTCAAGTAGACTCTCCTACCTAAGTCCTTCATAAATTCCTAACACTGGGCTGTATAGCTTAACTGGTCCCTACTACTAACATTATAAAAGCATAACAAGTCTTAAAGATTTATACAAGCCTTTCCTTAATACCTTAAATGCAAATTGAATTAGGCCTGATGTTTTTGTGTGGTTATCTCCTTTATAATTCTAGCATTTTCTGCCTGTCTTCAGTGGAGTCAAAGTAGATCTTCTCTCTTATATTTTAAGTACTGAGATTTGACTAATAAATGGTCCTAGTCCCTGTAATAGACTTCCTCCTATTCCTTAGAGGCTCTGGCAGAGTGGTCAAGACAGTCAAAAATGATAGAAATTTAACTCAAATTAGTTTAGAAAGAAAACAATAAGGGCCTTCTGGTCTAGTATATGACAAAACAAGATTAGAATTGTCTTTAACAGGTCTGCCCCAGAAGTTCAGAAAATATTTTCAGGTTTTTCCTTCCTCTTACTTCTTTACCACACTTCTTGCAAAATATACACTAGCAGCTTTACCCTCAGTTTCCAAGCTCAGTCAGCAGAGCTTAAATAATAGGCTTTCCTCAAACTGGGAGAAAAATCCTAGGAAGAAATCTTATTTCTCTCACTGGGAACCTGGATTGAGATTGAACCAATCACTGTACTCGAAAAGATAGGACTGTTTGCCAGGACTTCAGCTCATACACAACTTTGTAGCCAGAGTTAACTCCACCCAAGCCATATGGACTGATTTCCCTTAAGCCAGGCAGGATCCTACCTTTGGTTCAATCTCTTATATAGTGAGGAGAAAGGGAAGGCAGAGTGATGTAGTATTAGGGCTGACCACTTCTGAGTCTGGTAAGGTATGGTACAATTTAAGCTGGTTAGAGAAGTGAAACAAGACAATATGTCTCACAGGGACATTTTAGAGGAACGATAGCATAGTGATACTTCTGCCTACACGCCATTGGCCATCACAAATCACATGCAAGCCCATATAAATCAGATAGGGGCAAGTACTCTCTGCCCATAATGAGACCCTAAGGATGTAGATGCAAGGAAGAGTAGAGAAATGGGGCAAATACCTGAACCTTCCATGAAGAAAATATGACTGACCCAGCTCTGCTATGCAGTGTTAAGATAAAAGTATTTAATTTCGGTTAATATCTGTGACAAGGGGTTGGGGTTGAGGTGGGAAGAGGCTAGAGGTATCCTGTGGAGGTAGCATCAGAGTCAAAGGCTGCAGATGAGATAGTTTAATTTGAATGCAAGGTGGTCACGGGAAGAACTTTAACTGGCATGATTAGTATGACATTTTTCACTTCTCCAAAGGATAAAATTTTACTCTGTAAGATGCACAGCATGTATTTAAGCAACCAGAGGTTCTTTTATATCTCAGAGAAGATAGCAAAAGGCCCACACCCATTAAAATTCCACCTTATTTACTTTTAAATTCATTTTAGGTCATTATTTGAGAGGTTAACTATACCGACCCTTTCATACTTATGGACTCACTGAGAAACTCTCATGAAATTCTATCATGGATATGCATTAAAAAAGTAACAGTAATAAATAAATGATTATTATTTATAATTATCCAGCTAAAATTTCTATCTTTGGTTAAGGTTTCAAGAGAAGGCTTGTATGAGGGCTGGTTCTCTCTCTGTGCTGCCAATTTTAGACCAAGTCTTACCTTAATATCAAATATTAGTTAGTCAAATATGATTTGTCTCCCTGCTCATTCTTCAGGCCTGGCTTAGAAATCATCTCCTCTGGGCAGATTTCTTCTGCCCCACTCCCAAATCCAGTCTGGCTCCCTTGAGGTGTGCTCTGACCATCATTGCACATCCCCCCCTCCCCGAACTGCTCTGTAATTGATGTTTTATGCATCAGTTACTTTCATTCCACTGTCCAGTTTCCCAGCCCCCTAGGGATTACTGAAGTAGACTATGTCTTATTCATCTTTATGTTGAGCATGGGACATGAGACACCAAAGAAGCTCAGTAAGTGTCTAAGGACTTAATACCTGAGCCCAGAGTGAAGTGACCTGACCCTCGAGTCACTTACCGCTAAGTGACGTTGAGCAGCTGACCTTGAGCAACTCCCATCTCTTCTTCTCTAGGATGAAGGTCTTGGGTAAACTGGCTAATTCTCAATGTCAGTGTCCGTCATCATGCGGAGTCAGTACTGAGGTCTATAATCAGTCGTCATCGCTACTAAGTTTCACTATTTCAAAGCATTTCCATTTCACAGGTAAGGTGATTATGGTTTTATACAACTAAGAAAAAAAATCAAATTTATTAGTCAAAATAATGCCACACATATTTCTTGGCATGTTTGTAGGATTTCTTGATGGAAGATGAAGATTATAATGAGTCAGCACACACAGGGAATTCTTGGGTGATTTCCTGAGACTGTTACTTTCATCAGCATCATTCTTCATATACATCACAGTGGGAAAACAATGTAAGTCGCATACCCATGGGATACCCAAATCACTTTCAAATAGGAATTTTTAAAAATTCTGCCAACTCATATTTTAGCCTCATCTTATTGGTGTACCTGAGCTAACACCACTAAAAAAAATTGTTGAGATTAATGTTACCTATGTTTTTTTAACTTAAAATTACATAGAAGGAAATAAACGCTAAATGATAATGGAATTTTCAGTACAAGTGCCTGTACAATTTCAGTTATGAAAAAATTGCCTGTCTCTACATTTTCATCCTCTGTGACATCAAGGAGAAGTGAAGAATTTGTCAAGAAGAGGCCTAATAGGAAACCCAATCAATTTTCTTCCTCCCCTTTGATTTTTGGTCACCCTAACAAATGCAAAATAAGAGAAGCTTCTGAAGTGATATGTGCCCCATAAGAGTCCACCAGGAGAAGTAAATGAGCAAAGGAGGTGTGACCTTTAAAATGTTGGGAAAATAATGGAGATTTCTTTTTCTACTTTGCTTTATAGTAATAGCAATAGCAGATTTTTAAAAATAGTTGATGGTGCTGTAAATGTTACCTCAGTTAAAAAATAGTTAAAAAAATAATTCAAATTTTATGGATTCATACCCCCCCCCAAAAAAAAAAACCCATTATGCTAAGTGAAAGGTCTTCTGTTGTAATATTCTACTTATTTGAAAAATCTAGAATAGGTAAATTCTAGAATAGAAAAATCTAGATAGAAAGCATAATGGTGGTTGCCAAGGTCTAAGGGGGAATGAGAAGAGATTGCTTAATGGAATGGGTTTTATTTTAGACTGGTGACAATGTGTTTGATTTTGATACAGGTGGTGATTGCACAACACTATGAATGTGCTAAATGCCAAGTATAATTGAACACTTGAAAATGGTTAAATTTTCATTATGAGAATTTCACCTCAATGAGGAAAAAAATAGACCAGACCACTAATAGCAACCTTTTTAAAAAAAATGTGCTGGTGACCGGGCAATGTCTGGATTTCCACTGAGATTATCATCCTGAATATGAGCCAGATGGAAATACTTCCAGAAGAAGTGCTTCAATTAGCAGTAACAGAGAACTAAAATTACAGGAGGCTTGGGAGGGGGGGCAGTACCCATTAGCCATCTTGCACTCCAGAAGAACGCTCCTCGATGTAGACCTGCTCTCAAAGAATTGTTATTTTAAGATAATCTGTTAATGGCTCTTCCAGCCAGTACCAGATGTAGTAGGGACATAGGGAAGTGGAGAAGGGAGACATTTCAGTGTCTCCTATAAAGTCTACTTGACTATTGACATCTACCAGCTTCCTGCAAACTCCACTGAGTTAAAACACTCAATCCCTACTCAATCAGTGATAAAATGATTAACAGTGAATCCTAGGTTTTAAGGCTGAGCAACAATGCAAGAGAGGCCAGTCTTCATCTATAATGACACAGGTTCCCTAGTCATTGAAAGAGCCTCACAAACAATGCTGAAAATTCTGGTTAACACTTTCTCAACCTCCATATAACAATGGCAGGTACCAGCTTTATTACACTTTCCAGATTAGACTATACATGCCTCCTTGATCCTAATTACAAATGGCCTTCTTCCAACTGTGTCAGGAAACATGATCTGCACACTTACATAGTCACCCAGCCCTTGCGAATGATTTCCCAGTGTTTCCGAGGGAGATGGTATAACTAACCTCCAAGCCTCTTTTGTTGAAGGATGGGATGCTGACAGAGTGGAAGAAAGAGACCTAGAAGCTACCTTAGAGGTAAGAGGGCAATGATTTCATAACATATCCACAAACTCTTTGATACTCCTCCCTTCAAAAGGTAGAGTATTAATTTCATCCTCTTGAATGTGAGCTGTACTTATTGACTCTAAAAAATAGCACATTGTAGGAATAACAGTGTGCGACTTGTAAGGCCAGATCATAAAAGGCCTTTTCACCTTGTCCTTACTTTATCTCTTGGATTACCTACTGCATGTGAAGCCAACCGCCTCATCATGAGGACATTCAGGCAGCTCTGCAAGAGGTTCATGTAGCAAGGAACAGTGGTCCATTGGCAACATCCATCAAGAAACTTAGGCTTCTTTTCAATAACCAAGTGAGGTTATAACCATCTTGTAGGATGGCCGTCCAGCCTCAACCTTCGAAAGCCTACACCCTGACCGATATCTTGACTGCAACATCATGGGAAGCCCTAGTGAGAGCTACCAAACTAAGCAACTTCTTAATTCTTGAACCTCATAGATTGCATGAAATAATATTCATACTTTTGAATTATTAAATTTTTTAAAAAAATATTAAATTTTAGAGTAATTTAGAGGAATTTGTATGTAGCAATAGATAACTCTTACATAAAACTGACTTGTCTTTTCTATTACTAATGTCAAACAGCAAACCACTCCAAAATCTAGTGGTGAAAAAACAACAGTAGTTATTCTGCTCACTGTGGAGTCTGCTACACAGTGTCTGAAGCCTCAGTTAGGAGACTCAAAAGTGGGGGTATAGAAACTTCTAAAGTCTCAGTCACAGTCTGTTAACTAATGCTGGGTATCAGTTGGAGACTTATGCTCCTCTCCACATGGGCCTTTCCATATGGTCTCCCTGCGTGGGCTAGTTTGGACTTCCTTATAGAACGGTGGCTGGGTTCCATGAGCGAGTGAAGAGTGAGAGAGACAAATGAAAACAATATTCCCTTTTATAATCTAGCCTTGGAGGTCACACTGTAACTCTGCTGCACTCTATTAGTGAAGGAAATTACAAACGTTTTCCCAAGTTCAAAGAGAGGGAACACAGACCGTATCGCTCAATGGAGGAATAGGAACATCACATTGTTAGAAGAGTATGTGGACTGTGATATATATTTAGTACAACCATCTTTGGAAAATACAATCTGCCACACTTGCCCAAGACTAATTCCCTGCAAATTGGTCTCTCAGAAAGGGAGTCAGCCTCTAGCAAAGCTCCATGAAAACCAGCTATGACCCAGTGGTCAGCACAGTCAACCCTGTTCAATTGCAGGCCTGGACTCTAGCTCCACAGTTATGTCAGGAAAAGGATGAATTCTTCCCTAACCATAAGCAGTGAAGTGGTGAATCTTAACACTACTTGACATGACATGCACTTAAAAGTTAATGTTGGACCCCAGGGCCCTTCTAATACCAGGGGAGGGGTCAGTTCTTTGCTAATTGTCTCAGTCAGGATTTGACCAGAGAAGGAAAACCAGTAGATGAGAGTGAGCGAGAGATGCTTATTACAGAAAATTTGCTCACACGATTGTTGAAACTGGTTAAGCAGTCTCTGTAAAACTCTCCACATCTGACCCTGGATCTTTACATTCAAAGGACAAGCACTCAGGAAGGGAAGAAGTTAATAAGCAGGTTGGAATCCCACCAGCACAAGCTGGAAACTGGTCCAGATGCACTAAAATTCATGATTCTTGTTGCCTCTAAGACCAAGAGATCCTGGAGAAAGCAGGACCCCTTCCTCAAAAAAGCTAAAAGTGTGCAACTAGCTCAGCTGATGTTTCACGCCAATGAGGTAAATGAGCATATTTGCAAGGTGTGTATCCTACAAAATGTCAGCTGCCTCGCTGTTAGTCCTCCAAATCTCAGAGACTCCACTGTGGCCCGCTCTAACTGGAAATAAACAAGAAAGGAAATCTTGGAAATGTAGTTTAACCAAATCAAGCTGACACATTACAGGGCATTCATAGTAACCATGTAGCCTGGCAATTCCATAGTCAAGAATCAGGGCACAACATCTGGAATTGAATGTCTCAGTTCACCATCCACTTCCATAAAATGAATAAGCAGAACAGCCCACCTTCTACAGATCCCAGTTCCATCAGATTTCTTCCCATGATCACTGAGGTTATAGGTTGTAACATGTGCGTTGTCTAGGCATTTGCCCTTACATGACAACTACTTTAATAAAGTGAGTGCAGAGATTACCTGAGTATAGATATAAAGGGTGCACTATGAGCTTGAGGAATAGTATGTGCTCAAAAAAAGTTACATGTGATTATCATCACTTTTGTAATTTATTTCAACTCTACCAACAAAGATTCTTAACCAAGTTACATAGCTTTCAACTACTATGATTTTTCTAACAGAGTTTGCCCATTAACAACCAATAATTATCATTCTAGTCAGTCTGACACCAGGGATGGAACAGGTTAGTCATAGGACATCAAGGACTTCAATTCCTGACACAGTCACAATCAATAGGGATTTTACAATCTCTTGAACTCAGGGAAAATACAAGTTTCGTGGCATCTGAAGCTTATGCAATTTGGGCAAATACTGCTTAGGAAAAGAATACAAAATTTAGAATAAAAATTTAAATGCAAATTTAAATATTTATTTAAGATGGGAAAATCACAACAAATGACATATATTGCTTTGCTTTTAGTTATTAGACTGTTTTCTCTGTTTTTTTTTTAACTGAGGTAATTGCTTTATAACATTATATAAGCTTCAGGGGCTCATCATTGAAAATCAACATATGAACCTTAAATTCAGAGTCAAAAATCCAATTCTATCCTTCACCATATCACTGTCCATTTTTTCCCTATTTAGGCAGTCATTACCCTCTCCCCTTCCCCTTCTGGTAACAACTAATTGGTGTTATAGTCTAAAAGTTTATTTTTGTTTTATGGTTTATCTACATAGCACATGATTGAAATTACACAATGTTTGTGTTTTTCTGTCTGACTTCTTTCACTAAGCATAATTCCTCTAGATCTATCCATGCTGTTGCAAATGTTAAGATTTCATCTTGAGATAGCTAATATTCCATTGCATATATAGACCATGTCTTCTTTATCAGATCATCAATTGATAGGCACTTAGGATGTTTCTAGTTCTTAGCTATGGTGAATAGTGATGCAATAAACATGGGTGGTGCATATACCTCTTTGAATTAGTGTTTTTGTATTTTTTAGACAAATACCCAGGATTGGGATATTGTGTTGTATAGGATTTCTACTTTTAATTTTTCAAGGAATCTACACAC
Source organism: Scalopus aquaticus (assembly GCA_004024925.1). Lineage (NCBI taxonomy): Eukaryota > Metazoa > Chordata > Mammalia > Eulipotyphla > Talpidae > Scalopus > Scalopus aquaticus. The sequence goes on along the minus strand of PVIJ01005569.1, from coordinate 76,002 downwards.
TGCTTTCCATATTAATGGCATCAATTTATATTCCCACCAACAGTGTGCAAGGGTTCTTTTCCCTCCATATCCTCTCCAAACTTGTATCTCGTCTTTTGGATAATAGTTATTCTCACAGATGTGAGATGATATCTTGTTTTGATTTGCATTTCTCTACTAACAAGAGATGATAAAATTTTTGTTATTTTGGATATGAGTCCCTTATAGAGTGTATAATGTGCAAACATCTTCTCCCATTCAAAATGATATTGTTTCTGTTTAATGAAAGCTTCTTCTACTATGCAGAAGCTTTTCAGTTTTCTGTCATCTCATTTTTTAAAAATCTTTGCTTTTGTGTCCATGCCCATAGGAGTCAAGCCCCCAAATATATCTCTAAGGCTGATGTCAAGGAGTGTATGGCTTATGTTTTCTTCTGTGTATTTTAAACATTTCAGGTCTTCGTCCAACTCTTTGATCCAATTTGAATTATTTTTTTTGTAATAGTGATCTAGTTTTTGTAACTGTATATAGTTGTCCAGTTTACTCAATTTCCCAACATCATTTCTCTATTTCTCGCGTCCTCTCCCCTCTCCCCTCTCCCCTCTCCCC
>PVIJ01005569.1:62295-75314 GCA_004024925.1 Scalopus aquaticus | reverse complement strand
GTCTATTCTTGAAAAAATTCCACGTGCCCTTGGAAAAAAGTGTATATGTAGTGGTTTTGGGCGGAGTGTTTTGTAGATAGATGTCTATTAAACCAGTTTGGTCTAGTTCCTAATGTGAGGTTGTTTCCTTATTTATTCTTTGTCCTGTTGATCTTCCCATAATTGTAAGTGGGGTATTAAAATCCCTTAGCATTGTTGTGTTGTTAATAATCTCTCTCTCCAGCTCAATTATTGTTTCATGCATGTTGGTGCTCCATCATTTGGCTCATGTACATTCATCAGTGCTATATCTTTCTGCTGCATCAGGACCTCAATTACAATACAGTGTCTGTCTCTATCTCCTACTATCCCATTCAACCGGAAGTCTAGTTCATCATATACAAACACAGCTGCTCCCAATTACCATTGATCATCATTTGCTTGTAAGACTGACCCCCCCAGCCCCAACTCCAAAATTGTGCCTGTCCACATTAGCAAGATGGGTCTTGTATAATTGGCAGAGAGGTGGATCCTGTCCCAAAATCCATTCGGCCACTCTGCACTTACTGACTGGAGAATTCAAGCTATTGGCATTTAAGGTAATCATCAAGAGACAAGTGCTCACTGCCATCCTGTTATCTCTGTGTGTTTTTGCTTGGTTTATCCTATATTTCCACCTTTCAAAGTGCTCCCTCCATGTTCTACCCAGGTTCCATCTCCACTGTTCCACATACCACATCCTCCAATCCCTGTTTGAAGCTTCTGCTGAGGTCAGGACACAGTGGATCACCTGTGACCCGTTGGATGGTCAGCTCCCAATCCTTTTGATGGGCTACACTGTCACCCTTGGAAGGCTTTTGATTATTGTTTCAATTTTCTTATTCGTGATGGGTTTGTTCGGGTTTACTATTTCTTCCTAGTTCAGTCCTGGAATGATATATGTTTCTAGGAATTTGTTCATTTCTTCTAGGTTGTCCAATTTGTTGCCACATAATTGTTCATTAAAGTACACATTTTAAGAAGCTGAAAAGTGTCATAAGTTAACATAAAGCCTTTATTAATTGAAAGCCTGATCCACTCTGTAAGTCTTTCTTCATACTTTTGGATAAGTGGATAAGTGTGCTTTAATTATTTTTTTCATGTGACAATGGTTTTGTATTGTTAGTTCAGTAGAGACAATAGAAAGATAATTCAGTGTCCTAAAATGGCCGTTCAAAAATTTTTATTATCAATAGTTTTGAAAAGTTTTACCTTAAAATTATTAATAATAATATCACTATATTCTATTTCATTTCACTTTGAGCATTTTCTATCAGATTAAGAGGAAGTGTTTTTCAGGGAAAGAACTTTCATTTTAGCCATCAATAAGATCTGAATCCTAAGTTTCACTTTTAGACATTTGATTATTAAAAGAATTTCCCACTATCTGAGAGGCAGTCTCTGGTCTGCTGTAATGAATGTCATCCTTTGAGGGTTCTTAAAGAGTCACCTTCCAGGTGTCTGGCCTACTAGCCTTCTTCTTCAAAGGAGTTTTCAGTTAATGTTTAGTCTACAGCATCCTGTTTTACAGTTTATCTAGTGTCAGTACAAATGTTATTTGCGATCTAACATGATTGAAAAGATCAGAAATACCGTATACAAAATCTCATATTTCTCTTTGATCATCTAATGTCTATGCTAGAGGAGTTTTCCTGGCCATATTTTTATTTCTTCTTTATTTTCTTCCAAAACTACAGTAAACATTTCTGTATATGTCTCCAAAGAGATTGTTAAGTTCTCATGTATATTCAATTTCAATTATACTCGATAGTCCCATATTTATTCAACTTTTACTTTTTTGCTTCACAGTGTTAACTTCAGAGATAAAAGTACATTGGAACTTCAGTCAATAAAGTTCTAGTTTTGGTCTACCTAACGTAGTACAGCCCTTGTATCTGTATAATCACATGGCCATATTTTTGTAAATTTTGTAAAAGTATTTCACTTATATTCAGTCACAACTTTGGTTCTATCCAACTTCATGAAATTCTAAATAAGTTAGGGAATTTATCCATAGTTTTAAAACTAACTTATGATAGAATCATAGCTGAGTTCCAGGCCTGCATATTTTCAAAGCTCTTCCTTCACTCATTCTTCTATCTAAATCCCATCTAGCTATAATTTTAGTTATAACTTTATCTTGTTTTAGATTTGAGAAGATGCAAATCATCCACCTGGTAACAACTCAATCGTGCCTTACCTTTTTCTTTTGAAATTATGAAAGATTGTAAGAGCTCAGAAATATAAAAAGTCTAGAAAATAATATAAGTACTCATGTATTCATGAACCAGCCTAATGAAAGCATAGTAATTAAAGTCCCATGTGTCAAATGTCCCCACTAAGTTTCCCTCATTCTACCACCTCCACCAGAGATGGATTTTCATGTTTTAAAACTTCATATAAGTGGTATCACACTATATGTAATCTATGAAATTTTCTTTCTTTAATTTTAAGACTTCTCCAGGTTGGCATTGATAGCCATAATTCATTTATTTCAATAGCTGCCAAATATTACATTGGGTGACTATACTACAATGTATTCATTCCCCCACTGATGACCTAAAGCTGCAATTTACACATGTATAGCTCTTCGTTTATTTTGGTCAGCTGAATTGCTTTTCATTAAAGATTTTGTAATTTTCTCAAAAAAAAAAGTACATACCTTGCTGATTCATCTCCAGCAGCAAGGAGAACATAAACAAATAGGACTACACAAAACTAAAAATGTTTGCCTGCACAATGAAAGAAACTAACCAAAAGACACTCCACTGAATGGCAAAAGTGTATTTGCAGACCACACATCTGACAAGGGACTAATATCAAAGATTTACAAAGAACTCATATACCACTACAAAAAGAAAAGAAATAACCTGATTTTAAAATGGGCAAAACTAAATAAGGACTTCTCCAGAGAAGACATATAATAGCCAGCAGGCACATGAAAAAAAATGTTCATCATCACTTACTGTCAGAGAAATGCAAATCAAAACCACAACGAGACATCATCTCACACCTGTGAGATGACAAAAAGACCAGGAAAAATAAATGCTGCAAGGATGTGGAGAAAAGAGAACCCTACTATACTATTGGTGGGATTGCAGCTGGGTCCAACCCCTATGGAAAACAGTACGGAGGTTTCCCAAAAGACTACAAATGGATCTGCCTTATGACCCAGCAATTCCACTCCTAGGCATTTACCTGAAGAACGCAAAAAACACTAATTTGAAGGAAAATTTGTACTCTTGTGTTCATTACAGCACTATTTACAATAGCCAAGACAGCCTACATTTCCAAAAACAGACAAATGAATTAAGAAGATATGGGATATTTCTTTTTATATTGGATCGTCTCACTTATATATGGAATATAGAGAAACCAAACAAAATGTCAAGAAAAGTCAAAAATATCAAATTTACCATAGAGCTGAGGCATACAGTCAGGGAGGGTGTGGGAGTGGGGTCAAAACGGGGAGGGAAGAGCACAAGGGACTGTGGTTCATGGTACTATGGTGCAGGAGAGCTATGGGGACTACAACAATGTAAGAAAAATAATAATTTTAAAAAGTAGCTGGGGAACAATCTCAGTGTCATATAAAATAATTCAAAAGTAATTCATATGAAAAAATTATTTTGGTGTTTCAAGCAAAGTAATATACTTCAGAAACTTACATTTTAGTGTTTGTTTCTAAAAAGGTTGCCTACACACTTGATTTTCCTTCCCAGCAGGGAATACCTCTCCTAAATTATATGTAATCATGATAAATTCTGTTTCTCTAACATATATCAGGAAATATATTGAAAAGATAGTAGCAAATGAAATAAATTTGCATACAAAATTTAAAAAAAAGATGTGGTATACAAAACAAAGGGTTGTATAAAGCCAAACTAAAAAAACTAACCCTTGAAACCCAACTGCGGAATGGAGGTAACCAAAAGGGGTGGGGGAGGGAGAAGGGGAAGGATGAGAACAAAGAAGGGAGGGAGCACAAGGGTCTGTGGTGGTAGACTATGGATTCCTTGGTAGTGGGTGCACTATGGCAACAATGCTTAAAAGGAGGGGGGGATCCTACACTTCTACTGTGGAAACAACGTTGTAAACCAATATTAACTCAATAAAAAATACTCTTTTTAAAAAAGATTTATTTATTTATGCATACATGCTGGGGTGTAGGCCAGAGGTGTGTGGGGGTGGGTAAGAGGACTCACCAGAGACAGAGTGGGGAGCAGAACAGGCAGATCAACTGAAATACACTGCTGAGGGGAGCAGTGGGAGAGACAGGAGAGGTCTGCTGAATCATGTGGGAAGCTCCCTGCCCGGGTATCGAACTCCTGCTGCAGTGGCTCTGGATAGCTTCATAGTGTTGCGACTTAACCCGTTGTGCCACCAGGGAGGCCCAACAAAAAATATTCTTAAAAATATATACTTCTGCTAGATTTTTCCCTGGATCTTTTGTTTATCATTGATATTTTGCTTGTTGGTTGTTTTTGGTGTGGAAAAATTCAGTTTATATTTGGATTTACTTTTTATATCCTTGTTTATTTTTTCACAATATATGAATTTTCCCCTCAGGTTTGGTCACCATAGTTTTCCCACCACGAAAGCACTCATAGTACTCCACCATAGTCCATTGTGCCCTTCTCCTCAACACCCCATTTTCTATTCATCCTTCTCTCCTCCTCCCCTCCTGACTGGAAAAAAACTCAATTTTTTAATGAACAACTTGTTTCAAGCAAAGTAGCTAATTTTAAACTATCCTTTTATCCCTTCATTTCATGAAGCTATTGGTAACTTGGACAAGTTGGGTTTGTTCAACTTGGTTAAATTAATTTCCTGGGCAAAAATGAGAGTATATTACTTCTTTTCCTATTTCACAGGGATTGTATGATCTTTGAATATTTTATATGGATTACTCTGCAAGATAATTTTTGATATTCTGTGTGTGAAGGAAAAGGATAGATTTTGCCTACCGATTCAGTTTTCTTAATCTTATCATCTTAATCTGTTCTTTTTGTATTGCATAAGACTTAATAGGTTATATTTTCTTAGAAATTTACCCTTTTAGCTAAGTTTTCAAAATCATTAGTAGAAAGCTTTTCATATTTTTTATTTTAGTTTCTCCTTTATTCGTGGATATACTTTTTGTTTTCATTCCTACAGTTCTTTGTATCATCTTTTTTCTTGACCAATAATATTACCAGAGACTTCTTTACTTTACCAGTCTTTTCAAAGAACCAACTATCAGTTGCTAATGTTTACTTTTATATACCTGTGTTTTCTATTTTTAAATATTTTATTTTAATTCTTTTTAGTCCCTGGTATGTATTTTCTTTGGGCTTACAGTCTTGTTTTTGTTTTTTTTTTTTTAACTTCTTGTATTGGACACATGACTCATCACTCTTCAATCTTTCTTTTCTAACTTGAAAATCTGAGTATATAAATCATCTCTTTAGTACTGCTAAAGACTGCATCACCCAATGTTTGGCACTTTCATTATCTTTCAGCTCACTTTTTTCCTAATTTTAATTTGATTTTTTTTCTTTGACTCATGAATTTTTTAAAAAACTCCTTAGGAATATTTTTCTAGCTTCTAATTATGTTTTACTGGTTATGTAATTCTATGATATATTCTACTTTTATTTTATGGTAGACCTCCAGTCTGAGGTCTATAATAAATGTATTATTTCTTTAGTTGCATTCATCATGTCCTATCACAACTGTGCAGGCATCTATCTATCTCCTGGTTGAATGGTAAACTCCTTGACACAAGACCTGTGTCTTCTATCACTCTGACTCCAGGCTTATTACAAAGCCAGTCCAAAGGTGGGTGCTTAACAAATGATAGATGCTTAATAAATGTGAAAAAATAAAGTAGTGATTGTTTGAGTAAATTGTTCCCTAATGATTTTCAACCCAATTTTAAGTTCTCTGGCTTCCATTTTCTATCAAAGAGAAAGCTATACATTTCATTAAATTGTTTTATAGTGACCTAGAAAAAAATCTACCTTTGACAAATCTAGCATATTAAATTAATTAAGCTAAAGTTAGTAAGAATTCAATGGATGGGGGACTAATCATGGTGTTTCTTATCGATCTCAGGTTTAAATTTTTGTCACGTTTTACCTGTGTGGTCAGGTAAAATAATATTTAAAGTATTATATCCTTCTGGAAATAAAGATACTTCTATAAGAACTCTTAGATTAGAAGATGACACTGTTGAGAACTATAGTCCAATAGTGCTGAACCATGAAGAGAAGCTATAAGACCCTTAACATTCTAACAATATATTTTTTCAATTTCTATGCTGTTTTTCTATTCCTATAGATTCATCCATTCACATAGTCTTATATATTCCACATATAAAGGATTATAAAAACAAAAAAGATATCCTAGTGTTTAATTGAGTAAATAGATAGTAATTTAAAACTATGGGATTATTCAATTTTTATTCATAAGGTTTTTTAGAATGAATCATCTTTCTTACAAATTAATTTCTTACAAATTAAACAAAATAAGTATAGAGAAAAGCCCTATTTTATTCATCAGATATAAAAGAAAGCATGAGTTTTCAAACAGAGAGATCAAACACTTTTCCACTTATAAACTTTACCATACACCTGAACTTTCAAAAATTTTTATTACATGCAATCATTTCTTTATTAAAAATATTCTCCCAGGCAGAAGTTACCCCTTTTACAAAGTGTTAAACTCTTATGAAGTCATCATAACACAAACCTATTCATTTTTATTGCTGCAAATGCTAAACAACCATGAGAACGAATTGAGTAAGCAATGTGACTCCCTTTAATGATCCACCTCAGTTCTAAGAAAATAAAGATATTATGGAAGTTCACTTGATTTGATTAAATAAAATAGTCTGATTGAATTATGTTCATCTTTAAAATGGATCTAAACAAAACATTAGTCATTAAAATGGGTCTATGGGTGTGTTTGTTGGGAAGAGCAAGGTTTAGTAAATGTGTGTGTGTGTTCCAGTCTCCACACCACCACCACTAGGAATTCATCAACAAATATTTCATTTTTGTATTTCATCAGAATCACTTGTGCTATTTTCTATTATATTCCACTTTGGGGCACATAATATGTAACTTTCAACAAATACTTTGATGAATAAATGGAGTGCAATTATAATCACCATAATGTGCATTAAATCATATACTTAGTTTGCTGTTCTACTCATTCTTTCCTTATTCCTGCTACACAGGGTCATAATTAATAATGCTAGGTACATAAAAAATTAGTAAATAGGTTGTTTTGTTAAAAGGAGTGTAACAATGTGAGTGAACTGGATAAACATTGTAACAAGCCTTTACTGAGCATTTATGGTTTTCTCACCATGGTAAGAAGATAGTCTCTTCTTTAAAAAAAATATAGTGCAGGTGCAGAAAAGCTCTATATTTGGATAAGCCATGCAATTTTGCATGTCATTACCTTTTCCAGGAATACTTTCTCTGGAACATCCTTATTCAGCCTTTAAAACAAGTGTCAGATAATAAATATTTTAAGCTTTGTGGGTCATGCAATCTCTGTCACAAAACTCAACCCTACCCTTGCAGCTGCAAGCAGTCACAGACAGTATTAAGCAAATGAATGTACCTATGTTCTGATAAAACTTTATTTACACAAAAATGCAGCAACTAATATATGGTCTGAGGATTCTAGTGTACTGACACATGGTTTAAAACTCTCTCCATATATAAAGAAGCAATTGAATATAATGGCTAAAACATGGACTCTGGAGTCAATAGCCCAGTTTCTAATTCTGACTCTGCCACTTGTAAGCTGTATGACCTTGAGCAAATATTATACTCTGTGCTCTTCCCTCACCTGTATAGATGATAGTGCAAAAGTTTGTGTGTGGATCTTTTGTCATCTGTAAATGAGTTAATAGATTATAATGAGGTTAGAAAACTGTGGTACATACTACGTATGAGAGAAGGGTTAAGTGTTATGAATATGTCATATTCTTTGTGTATTTTCTTTTTCTAGAAGATTTAGTGTATTACTTCTTTATACCAAGGACTGCAAGAATTAAACAAGGGCCACAGACATGATAACTTTAATAAAAATATTAAAGGAACTTGATGTGAGAACACCAAATTTAAAAAGGAAAAAAGTCTGTTAAGAGAAATAAGAGTAGAGGGGAACAACAATAAGTAACCGGAGATCTTCAAAGTGCAGTTTTATGAAAGAGGGATAAAAGAGAAAGGTATAAAAAGGAGAAAGGATGTGGTAAATGACTGGAATAAAGAAAGGGAGAAAAGTAAAAAAAAAAAAAATAGTGTAGAATGAAGGGGGGATTCTAATTATAGACCAGCTCTTGAATTCTGGGTTTCAATGTCAGGCTGCCATTGCTTGAAGACTCACCAGTTCCCATAGAATTAATGTTGGGTGTAAATGTCAAACTGACAGGTCCTGGGAACCAAGGCATAAACACCAACAAGGAACAGACAGTTTCAATTTCTAAAAGGAGTGCAAAGAACTCACAATTAGCTAAGATCAGGTCAACATGACTGGTTCTGTCCTGAGACCATTATTGGAAGTAGGTCAGAAGGAAAACTTTTTTGTAGGAAGCTAAGTGGTGTCTTTCATATGGTTTCTGTATCAGTTAGACTAAGCAAGGTAATGTTTCATTAACAAATAACTCCCAAATTTCAGTGACTTAAAACAACTTATGCTCACTCATACTACATGGCCTTGGTAGGTTTTTAGAGTTATATTCCCTGTGGCCCTCATTCTGAGACAGACTGAAGAGCTACAATCAGTAAATATTAGCAATCATTTTGACAGAAGGGGAACTCTAGAAGGTCTCACACTGGCAATTCAATGTTCCAGCCTGGATGTGATTACTCATCAGTTCCAATTCCATTTCTAGGCCAGAATTAATCACATGCCATGACCCAGCCACGAGAGGGTCAAGAAAACAATACTACTAAGTGCTGAGAAACATTTGATGAACAGCAACTGACTACCATCATTTCCAAACTAATATGGAGGGTATTTGCCTCAGCTTTCTTCAGAGAAGTTTTGAGCTTTGGGAATCTACTGGAGGAATTACAAATACTACCAAGGAAAGAAGTCTTCTTCCACCCAAGTAACCATGTAAGTTGAGGTGGCACAGGAAGTAGTGACTGCTATGGATGTTACTACAGGCATACATAACAGTAGCACTAGTGACAGACTCAGAAAGAGTTAACCTTCAGTTATCGAACACTCCAGCCACCTAGAATCCACAAGGAAAAAGTGGGAATGGTGTGGAGTGCAGAAGAGGAGCTTGAGGGTCCAGTGTGTCTCTTTGTGGAAATTTGAAGCCATAGGTGCCAAGATAACATCTGCTCCCTTGAGAATGCAAATTACTGGAGTAATTAAGGGTTTGTTAGTGTTGCCTTTTAGGAGACACAGGGCTATGATTGACTTGAAAGGCTTGTGTTTTGCCTAGGTTCTGGCATAAGCCATAGAGCAAACATGAAGCCCACATTCTTTTCTTAAAAGTGAAGTGGGTAGAGACATCTGCTGGCCAAGATGGAGCAGGCCTATTGATTGCATCTAAATCTTGGGACATAATACAAAAGGGAACGACCCAAGAACTCTGAAAAGAAAACAAAAGCAGCTATAGTGGGAGAAGAATCAAATCACAAAGAAGTAACACAAATGAGTAAATGGGTAATGAGCTCTCTGTCTTTGTGTATATGTCTGTGTGTGTTTTGTGTGTGTGTGTGTGTGTGTGTGTGTGTGTGTATCTCCAATCTTGCACATACCAAGGAAAGGCCAAGTGAACACACAATGAGAAAGGGACCACCTACAAGTCAAGAAGAGACTCCAGCCTCACCAGGAACCAAATCAACCAGCACCTTGATCTTGGATCCCTTGTCCTCCAGAACTGCGAGAAGTAAATTTCTGTTATTTAAGCTACCCAGGCTATGGTATTTTGTTATAGCAGCCTTAACTGGCTAATACGGATATATGCATTCTCTAATGCAAAAGGAATAAATGAAGGTTAAAAGCAAGTGTCCATATGTGTGAGGGTCCATGTCTTGAATCTCTATTCTGTCCATTGATCTGTTTGTCTCTCTTGATTCCAATAATATATTGACTTGAAAATTGTTGCCTTATGAGCCTTGAAATTCAGTGGTGTTAGTGCTCCATTTCCTCAAAGCTGTTTTGGATATTCTAGGTTAGATCCTTTATATTTATAGTTGAATATTAGCCTCAGCATATCAACATCTACTGAGAGAGAGGGGGGGGGGAGGGAGAGAGGGAGAGAGAGAGAGAGGATTTTAACTTGGTTTGCATTGAATCTATACATTGATTTGGAAAAAAATTGATATCCTGGCAATACTGAGCCTTCTAGGCCATGATATGTCTCCCCATTAATTAATTCTTCTTTGGTTTGTCACAGCAGTGTTCTTAAGGTTTTAGTGTACAGGTGGTGGTCTGCAGAGCTCTAAGATGTCCCCAAGATTAATACTTCATGGTATACATGCCCTGTAGTTTCCTACCTTTGAGTTTGAGATTTCACTTCCCTAATTAGATTATTAATCAGTTGATTTTGAGTTGATAAAAAGGGAGATTATCTGGGGTGTGTCTGACTTAATTAGGGGAGTTTCTAAAAGTGGATGAAGCACCAGTCTCCTACTGACCTCAAAGAAGATGAAAGCATCCAAGAGTTCCCCAGCTGCAAGGAACTGAATTCTGCCTATAGGCTAAACCAGCTTGTAATAGGTTTCCAAACATCAGGTGAGGCCAGAGCTCTGGCGGACACCTTTACTGCAGAATGTGAAACCTAAGCAGAGTATTCAGCTAAGCTGTGTCTACAAAAAGTGGGAGATAGTAAATGATTATTTTTCCAAGCTAAAAAAAGAAATCAATGAAGCCAAAGGCTTTTTCTTTAAAAAGTGAAATGGGGATCATGCCTACACACTGGTGTTTTGGGGAAAAAGAAAGGGAAGAAACATAGAAAAAGCATTTCTTGACTCTGGGTTCTGTCACCAACTTTGGTAAGCCCTTCTGACATCTTCAAATCAAAATTGTTTAGCTTCTCAAGTGTTTTCTTTGCCCACTTTACAAGATGAGGTAACATCAATGCCAATGGTTTGGATACAGTAATACTTTACAAATTCAAGGCATTATTACTGTGCTTGCACATAAAAAAAGAAAAGTTTGAGGGATAAGGTTATCAAAATTAATTTATTTCTTTTTGGAGGGTAGCACAGACTTATCTATTCATTGCCTAAATTATCACATTGAATTCGACTAACTTCTCAATATATTTTGGTGCTTTTTATTCATCCATTTAATAAAATTCTAAAAAGAAATCATACACTGATTATTTAGCATAAAATATTTCTAGTTAGATACTATTGAAATCAATTCAGCAGCCACCCTGAAATAATAAGTAGAGAGACTCCCGTAGCAATGAAAGTAAAGGTTTCAGTGAGGCCCTCCCTTCCTGTCTCTCAGAGTTTAAAATATCTATATCTCCACAGAGTTCAAAGGAAAGAGTTTTACTTTTCTTCCTTTTCAGCCATGGCTAGTGATATCTGAAACTGCAAACACTGAAGTCCCAGGCAAAGAAAGACAAACACACAGAGTGTTTCCTGGGTCTGGAGTTCATCAAGTGTGAGGCTTTGTCAAGAGAGAAGCACTTCAGAAGAAATAGAGGACTGGAAGATTCCATCTGCGATGACTGTAAGGTAGTGAAGGGAGAGATTGCTGATGGGGACAAAAGTGGCAGGAAGGTCGGGGATAAAAGGAATGGACTCCTGTGTCATGTGCACAGAAATGCTTTGCTTAGTGAAAGACAACAAATGAGCAGTGTCTGAGCTGACACCTATCAAGATTTACCAAGAAATAAAGCACATAATCTGGAGAAGATCTAACTTCACTAAAGTCTAGGCTACTAGAAACGGTGAACTCCTGCAAGAGACAACTCATGTCTAAATATTACGATCAGAAGTGTCGTCTTTTCCTAACAAGCCTATACATTTAGGATTAAATAACTCATCACTGAATATGAAGTTGAAATTCAAATTTCGTATGGAATTTCTCAGTTCTAATTGTTGATTTTAATAGAGTCAAAAAGAGACTTTAGAAACCATAATTAAGTCTTGAGTCTTTGAAGCAGATTGACAAACTTTGGAGAAATGAAGACGTTGCTTTATCCCTCCGTGTTCTTTTCCTCATACTTGTGAGAATTAGTCTTGTTTATTGTGATTCAGTGATGCCAATAGTCACCCCATAACCTAATTTCAACTAACTTGTGACCAATCTTGTTTCATCTACTGTCCCACTCATTGCCCTCCCCACCCCAAACTATTCTTTATTTTGAAGCAAATTCAAGATTTTCTCTTATGTCATCACCATATCTCAGTGTTTCCCTCAAAAATGACAATATCATGTGTAAATATGAACAATTTCTGAATATCATCTGTCAGTCAATATTCAGATTTCCCTCATTGTATCTTATTTGTATTTTTGCAGTCTATTGAATCAGAATCTAAGTTAGCTCTATATGTAGCAATTGGTTTACCTTTTTTAAAGTTTCTTTTCGTTTCCCTCTTTTTTTCTTAATATTTTTTATTGGATGACCTAGGTAGCCCCATAATACTTTCCAGTCTAGATTTTGCTAGATGTTATTTAACATGTTCCTCTGGTTTCTGTATTTCCTATAAATTGGTAACTAAAGTCTTGATCATACTCAGTTTCAATTTTCTGGCAATAATCCTTAATAGGTAATAGCATGAGCATCCACTAGAAAGTTTTATTTTTTTTTGTTTTTTTATTATTATAATATATATTTTTATTGTTATTTATGTCTTTTACATTTTGCATTCCCCTTGGGTAGCCCACCACCAATTCACCCGTGATCCATCTCCATGGTCCCTTGTGTTCTTTTCTATTCCATTTTGTGCCCTTTCCCTTCCCTCCCTCCGGCTCCTTCCTCCCCCCCTCCCCCCCCACTGATTGTCTCTCTCCCACCTGGC
>PVIJ01005569.1:0-62195 GCA_004024925.1 Scalopus aquaticus | reverse complement strand
AGAAAGTTTTAAAAGGGACTGGTTTTCTCATATTTTGTGTTGTTAATAGTCACTGATGATCATTGTCAGGACCCAGTGTTTCAATAGAGGGTACAAAACAGTAGTGTTATAATTCTATCACTCTTCCTTCAATTACTAATTAATATGCTTCTCTAAGAAAGAATTTCCCCTCATCAGTTATTTGATTATGCTACTTTCATGTAGAAAACTCAAGGTAAAAACTAGATCCCTCCCCATCGTATTCTAGTTATTAAAATCCTGTTGGTTCTCTAATACAGCCAAAAGATCAAAGGGTGATTGATTAACTACCTTTTTAATCAGAGCAAGCACAAAGGCTGAATGTATGTTTCCATTCATTGCAATTATTTTTATTGATGATCAAGTTGTTCCTCTTCAAATGGCTTTTGTCTCTATTTGAGAAGCCTGTGATAATCTTTGAAAGTGTCCTTGAGTTTTGTCTTGTACATTTTTCTGCACCAATGCTGGTATCAGCTATTGTTCTGAGGAGCCCAAGTTCCTCTTAATGGAAATGATACATACAAAACACAGTCTGGGCACCAAGTCACAGCCTGGGCACCAAGGATGTTCTTGCTACTGGGTTAATCATTTTAGATCTTTTCAGTTTTCAAAGCTAGAAAATAGATTTATTTTAAAGACGCAATACATGTGGCCTCCTTGGTGGTGCAAAGGGTTAAGTCTCAGTACTATGAAGCTGTCACAGCCACTGCAGCACGAGTTCCATCCCCAGCCAGGGCGCAACCAACATGGCGCAGCAGACTTCTCCTGTCTCGCCCGCTGCTCCCTCAACAGTGTATTTCAGTCAATCCACTTGTTCAGATCCCCACTGTCTCTGGTGAATCCTCTCACCACACCGGTGCCCCCCCCCTCCTCTGGCCTACACCCCAGCTCTTGTATGTATAAATAAATCTTTTTTAAAAAGATGCAATACAACCTGAGTATATACTGATACATCTATTTCAAGGCTTTTACTTAATATTACCTATATTATTTCTGTTTCTGCTTTTTTCCTTGGCAAAAATCCTGATTCCCTACCACCAACATGAATACTCATTTATTTTATCCAACACTCACAAATAATGTCAAAATTACAACACCATATTACCAAGCTACTTTACTATACAGATTTTTCTGTCCTTAGCTTACATCCTTCCAGGAATGTAGAGTCAAATGACTGTTGGAATCATCTGGAATAGCTCCTCTCCGTATGGCTATGCCAAAAACTTGCCACATCATTTGTTTCAGCTGCTTCACATTGCTTTTATATTTTTAGGGACTGCTTTCGAAATTTTATTTTGTGTTATAATTATGTAAAACAATTACATGATTCCAAATTCAAGTCTCTAACAGAAAGTATATTCAGAGAAGTCTCACTTCTACCCCTTCTACCCCTTGGCTTTCATCTGGCTGTGTTGTGTCCTGGGCTTATACTTTTTTATAAGTAAATATACATATTATATATGAATCTACACACATGAACTTATACATCCCCAAACCCCCGTCTTAGGTAATGACACATGTATACTTTTCCTCTCCTTGCTTTTCTCACATAATAATATAGGCTATCTAGAGATACTACTCATACCTTTTTATAGCTGCATAATACTCTTGTGTGTGCATGATAAATCTTCACTCCCTTATTGATGAATTTGGGTTGTTTCCAATCTTTTGCAGCAATGTGTTGTGATGTTTAAGCTTGCATATGTACCTTCTTATCTTTTTTTCCATTATATTTTGGGGATCGAGTCATAGATGTGCAATTAGTAATTCAAAGGGTATCTGCCTACATAATTTCATTAGAAAGGACCAAATTTTTCATCAGTACCATTTTGCACCCCCACCAGCGATGGATGAGGGCAGGAGCATGCTTTCTGGGTGGTAAAAACGTGTCAATGTTAGGGAGTAGAGACAAAGACGACAAGTACCCCGCTCAAGTTGGGTTTATGGCTGGAAAATAATCCCCCTTGCACTCTCCAACAATCCAGTTAGTTTAATACTTTCCTTTGGCAGTCTCTGGGCATTACCCACAATGCCAATAAATTGCTCCTTTTGGTTCTGTACACAGTGATCAGTGGGAACTAATTATTTCACAGGGCCGGAATTGGCCTCCTCAAACCTTCCCAGTGGGACAGGATGTGATACTAGCTGCACAAGCTGCACACAGCTTCGATGGCCAGACTCCGACAGGGCAGAAACCTAGCAGGCAAGCTCTTAGAATGATCATACTAGATAATGGGAGCTGCAGATACACACAGGCAATAAAATAATCTGCTTTAAATGTCCTCGTCTTTATGTCATTGCCCTGCTGGGAAAGCTACTCGGGATCCTTCCCATCTGTGTTGTCAAATGCAGGCTTGTCTGCCCAGTGTCCAGGCCCTCCAAACAAATCAGCCTCCAGTCTGTTCTCCTCTGCATGGCTCCTCTGCGGTTGCCAAGCTGAGCTGCTTGCCATTCCTTACATTTCTAAAGACTTTTCTGCTTCTCTGCCTGTGAGTATAGCATTTCTCATTCCAGGGATGAATCTAGAGTTTGGCCAGTCCAGTCCATTCACCTCTCCCCCAAATCAGCCAGTGCCAGACTCCATCGGAACCATTCTCTCCTCAGCATTGTTTTATGAACTGCTGGTCACATGATCACTGGTGTCTTTCCACAGCCACAAGAAGCTTTAAAACAATTAGCATCATGTTCTCCACATAGCATGGAGTTATCTCCAACTCTGAAAACAGCAGCAAATGAAGGGTTCTTCTTTATACCCACAGGAGAATATATCTCCACACACTATGAAGCCAGAATGAAAATACTGGACTACGAAAATTCCCTAGGCAATGCATCAATAGGAAAAATAATAAATCTCACCATGAACCCCAAAGATGCACTGAATTGAGTACTATACATAGTAAGACTTCCATACACACGTATCTATAGAAATATAAAGATGTAGAGGCTAGCAGTATTTTTGCTTGGTGTCATTAAAAATTTAAAATTTTTTCCTTATTTATACTTTTCTCTTTGCAGGACAACTTTAAAAGAAGCATGCATTACTTTTCTGATAAGAGAAAAATGCTAAAACATAAAATATTTACCTGAAATACAGTACAGTGTCTATTTGTCAAATATACTTCAGATACATAGATGTGATATGGAAATTGGAATTTGATCATCATAGGATACTTTCAAAGGAGGAAAGGGGGCTTTGGCAGTGAAATATTCTAAACCCAACTCAAAAGCAATCACTGTTTTAATCTTGAGCCAATATCTGAAGAGGCATTATTTATAGTCATAATTTTTGAAGATCAAAGCAGCTTTCTCTTTCCCATTGTCAAAACAAAAAGAAGAGGCAACTTGCTGAGACCGCATTTTAAATGCACACAGAGAATGAGCACATGGTGTCTTGCCTCATCTGTAATGGCTTATAGTTGACTGGGAGAAAGACAAAGGCAGTGAAATGTCAGAAACAGAAGCACAATGTCAATCTTTAATCTTCTACTTCAATGCTAAGGAGCAGTATTGCTATGCACCCCATCCAAAAGCAGTTGAATAATTTTGGTGTGCTTCTACAAGAAAGAAAAAGGCTTTGTGAACAAATACATTTCAAGAGTGGACCTTTTTGAAGAATAAACTGGCTTTCCTTCTGAAGCTGATACAGTGGGAATGGTAGGAGGCAGTGAAAATTACAGGGGGATGGGTTCTGTAATAAGGTGTTTTTTAATGAGTTGCCCTGGGCAAACATACCTGATCAGCCTCCACTATTCATCCTGCTACTGCCCACACCTTTGCAAATTGGTTCTCATTTTTATGCTTTAATAAGCTAGATATACTGGAAGCCTTTTTCCATTTTTAATTTTTCAAAACCTACCTAGCCATATGTCACTTCTAAAGATAACTCCTTATTTGGGTTGCTTGTTGGTTCCTTTGGCAACAGCTCAGGGATCTCCCCAGTTTTTTCCTTCTCCTTTTCATTCCCTTGCCTGTTTGTCCATGTGGATTTCTAGAAAACTTGATGGGTGACTCCAAAGTACTATATTCCCTCATCATGAAAAGGGATAATGCTATCAAAACCTGAACTTTTCTTCCTCCCACCATTACCCCAGTACATGTGGGTTGTGTCTGTTCCTAAAGATAATGAATAAGGTGGGGGTAGTCTGGAATTTTTAATAATTGTAAGAAGCTGCTTCTTCTCCATCTCTCATTCCCAAATTATCACTATATTAGTCATCTGTTGCTGCAATAATTCCATCAAACAAACAAGTTCAAAATTGAATAAAACCATATGCATTATTTCTTACTCACAGATTGTACATTGACTATAGTTCCGCTGGGATTTATTGGGTTTTCCTCCAAACTATGGGCTGGGTTTGGGTGTGCTTGACAAGTCTCCTCAATCTAGGACCAGCACCTATCAGAGCATGTTTTTTTTTCCTCATGCCAGATACAGAAATGTAAGACACCAAGCTGAATACACAAGCGCATTAAAGATTCTCTACATGTCTATATTAATTTACAAGGGCTGCCACGACAAAATGCCACCAAGTAGGTGAATTAAAACAACAGAAATTTATTCTCACAGTTCTGGAGTTTAAAAATCAAAAATCAAGGTATCAACAAACCTATACTTCCTATGAAGACTCCAGGGAAGAATCCTTCCTTACTTCTTCCTAGCTCCTGGCATCTCCCAGCAATCCTTAGAGTTCCTTAGCTAGTATTAGCTGCCATTACTCCCAATCTCTGCCTCTATTATCACATGCCATCCTTTCTTGTGTATGTTTCTGTAACTAAATATCCTTTCCATCCCCTTACAAATACACTAGTCATCAGATTTAGGACTACTCATCTTAACTTGATCATATTTGCAAAGACACAGGTGGACATGAATTTGGGGAGACACTGTTCAATTCACTATAATGCCGCATCTGCTAACATGGACCAAAGCAAAGCATGTGGCCCAATCAAGATGGAGACACACACCCTGATTATTCAAATGGGGAGTGTCACAAAATCATATGACAAAGAGAGAGAAAGTATCTTTCTACCACAGGGTAGAGCAAAGAGTTGGAAACAAGAATACAACCTACCAGAGTTATTAATACGTGCTGTTTCTTCAAGTATTTTCTACATCCATGTCTTCTTTTGTAGTTCACATCTGGATTATTTGTATGCATTGAAGAGGGTGGCAATCTATTGGGGGAGAGATGAACATTCTATCAATTTACTGTAGTATTCAAGGTGTAAATCAGTCATTTTGCTAAGCACTCTACAACAAGTATCTCCAATAATTATCACAAAACCATACAAGGTAAATATTAGTATTGCTAGTCCCATTTTTCAAATGAGGAAATTGAGACTCAGAAGTTAAATTGTTCATGTTTATTGCTAAGCCAAGATCAAATGAAGTGTGATTCCAGATCCTGTGCAGTAGCCACACTGTTGTAACCCCAATCCTCCCTTTCATTTATATGCTCTCAACTAGAAGCAAAACATGATTTAAAAAAAAAAGCTTATAGAGTTTGTTAATCACTGATTTTGAATCTCCAATGCCTGAAGCAGTACCAGGGCATTATAGATGCTCAATAAATATTTGTTTGAAATGACCAATAGAAAAAGTATGTGCTTAACTATATGTTTGTGCTTAACTGCCTTCTTGAGCCCGATGGTGTTACTATAAAGGGTTTAATGGCATAGACAGACATTTTGTAAGACATTAACTTAAACCAATGGCCATATTAAAATACTAATGTCTTGGTTGCAAAACATACTATATGAGCTACTAGATTTTGAGTCTTCACAGAACTATTATCTTCAAAATTGGATGTAGTTGACTTCCATCTGCAGACTTGACCACATCCTAGGCTCTTTGTCTGATACTCTAACTTCACAGTATATTTAGGGAGTCCTAATTCAATAGGTCAAGTAATCTGATTTGAAGTAATGAATCAGACTAGCTATGAACTAATATCCCAAGTGTAGGGAACAGATATTGCCTTTGTTTATTTGTTAATTCATTAGTTCTTTCTTTCAACTATCATCTATGAAACACTCTTCATCTGCCAATTCTCAAATGAGGTACAGAGAATAAAATGACAGAGAGAGAGAAAGAGAGAGGGGGGGGGAACCCTGCCTTAGCAAATCCATGGCCAATCCTCAATTTGTACCTTAATTTGAACAGTGAAATCTCCTCACAGGCTGAATTCCCTGGGAATCAACCTCAGAGACAGAGATTAATGTGCACAAAAATTTTTAGGGAGATCTCTTGGGTTCCACACTTTTGAAAAACTGCCAAGGAAGCAGGAGTGGGCAGAGAAAAGAGTGTAGCTGCCATGAAAATAGTTAAGGATTGATTGTATCCCTCCCCAATTCATATGTTTAAGCCCTAACACTCCCCTACCACCCTCCATGCCACTATATTTGGAGATAGGCCCTGTAAGGAGGCAATAAAGGTTGTCAAATCATAAGAGTGGGCCCTTTATCAGATAAGACTAGTGTCCTTATAATAACTGGAAGAGAAAGCAGAGATCTCCCTCCCCTCTCCTCTCTGTGTGAACACACAAAGGAAAACCTGCATGGTGACACAGTAGAAGGTGGCTATCTACAAGCCAGGAACAGGGCCCTCACCAGGAAGTGAATTTGCTAAGATCTTTATGTTGGACATCCAGGCTCCAGTTCCATGGTAAAGCATAGAAGCTCTAGTAAAAAATCCCCTCTCTCAGAAAACTAGAAGTGAGGAAAATACTACTAAAGATAATCAGTGTAAGGATTTATGATATATTTCTGGATAGAGGTAGTATGGATTCCTATTCCAGAGTGAAGGGATTTCCAGAGTCAACTAATCTAGTATCCCACAGTTCTCTCTGAAAGATACCCCATTGTCTTCCAATGGCAACATCTGAGATGAACATGGAAGCTTGTTCTTTTAAGATTTTACTGGAAGATGCAAGAGGTAATCAACCACCTGAATTTTTCTGCCAAATTCTTTCATACTACACCTTTGGAAGGTACATTATTTAATTGGATAATAGTTTTTCTCTCTGGCATAATGGTGATAGAAAACCCAAGCTCCCCTCTGACTTATCTCTTCTACTCAGCTAATGCCGTATCTTAAGATTTGGTATTTGATGTTCTCCACTCCTGGTGACAAACTCTGCAGTAGCTAGGGTTCTTTAAATTGCATAAAATTGAATATTCAATTCAAACTATTTATAAGCCATATTAGCTACCAAAACTAATTCCAGTTGTACAAGAGGCATTAAGGATAGTTGATCAAGAATATCAACAAAGACACAGATTACTGCCATCTTTCCATTCTGTCATCAACACTGTCATTTCATCTATGGCCCATTCCCCTTGTGGCTCTAGGCTGCCCCCTATAGCAACTAGGGCTAAATGACCATTCACATGTGGTGAAAGGCTGACTTCCTGTAGCTATGCTTAACGAAAAAGAAAATTTACATGTCAAAAATTTCTCAGAAAAAAATTTTTGTTTCCTGTTGTACCAAGTTATTTAAGGCTAGGCTATCTGCAAATTAGGGAAGGCTGGCTTAAATGATCAGATTAAATTAATCAAAACCCCAAAGACAGGGATCAACCAGCTTCCCTTAAGCTATATGAGCTATGTGTGGGAGTGAATGACACCTGGATAAAGTAGAGATTCTATGAGGAATGGAAAAGGAGGAGATGGATTCAAGGACAACAAACATTTCCCATTAGATTTGGTTCAGATTCTGGGAGATGAGTACCTTGGCTGGAGGATCATTTGGCTCACCAAAGAGGAATATTTTCCACTGAAAGGTAAATACATTGGCATTCCATTTATACATCTGCCTCTTGTGATTTGCTTACTTTGCATCAACTCCCTTGTATTAGAACCATGTCTGACAAGACAGAGTCAAATCCTATCACTGGATGAAGTTATATTCACTTAGGTTATGCCCTCTTCCATCTACAACACCATGGATTTAGTTACTCTGAATAAGAAAAAAAAAAGAAAATGCAAAAATGGTTGTGTAATATGCATTAACAGACTGCAACACAAACATCCAGCCACAAAATGAGAGAGATTCCCAAACTTAGACAGCTAGCGATTTGTCATATGTTCTCCTTATTCTAGCAGCAACTCCTTTGTAGCCAACTTAAATTTCCTATCTTCCACATTAAACTTATTTCTTCTTGCTACTTCTCCAAAAGAGTTGTCAAACCAGATACATATTGTCATGTGTATCATATACAAAAGACCCCCCTGAAGAGAAAAGGACTAGTCCCACATTGGTAAGGGGACTCTCAAATCTCTTCCATGGCTAAGACTCTATGAAACAATGTTACTATGATTATTAGGAGAAGTAAGCCTGAAAGATCCTGGAGTATAAATGTCAAACATGGAGCCTGTGGGCCAGCTTCAGCATGCAGAAGGTCATCATTCAATGACACAACCTCATTGTAAACAGCTTTACTTCAGTTGGCATATTTTTGTGTGTGTGAAATATTAGCTCAGCCCAGCAGGATTTTCATGAGGGGAAATTGGTCCATGAGTAAATTTGATTTGACACTCTTATCCTGAGGAAACAAGATGGCATTTTTCAGACTGTAAGATTAATGCACTAAATGATTATTATTTACCCTAAACTAAGCCCTTGGAAGATACGGCAAAATTGAAGCATCAACTGTCAGAAGCTACAAAATACTGAAGGCAGCACACACACTCCAATTCTGTGCTCTGTGTGTGTGTGTGTGTGTGTTTCCTCAACAGCAGAGTCTTCTAAACAAACTACATTTGCACGTTGAGCAATATTGTATATCATATTCTGGTCCTGATTTTCTGAATCTACTTTTAAGACAGTGTTACTTAGTGATTTTTCTAAGACTTCTAAGTGGCTTTTTCAAGAGCCAGTTTAAAATGAAGATTGAATTTTTTGCATGATATTACTAAAAGGTGATGTCACATTCTTTTATCTCCCTTGTCTTAAGAAAAATGGATACTAGTATTGGACTTACTTTACCCTAACCCATAGACAGACCATCTGTATAAACACAGTATCAGTCAATCTGAAGTAATCAGCCTAAAATCTTCAGTGGAACCCTAGATAAATTAAAACTTTCAGGGACAGTTTTCCTAACCCCCATGGGAAATTATACATATTTTTGGCTCTCCTTTAGACAATATAATAGTTATTATTTTTAACAGTAGCACTAAAATAGACCCTTTTACTTCATTTAGAGGAAGCTAGTAAAAAATTCTAGGCAAAAAAATCCAAAGGAGATTTTGTTTATGGTAAAATTCAAACCTTACTCCTAATTAGATTCTTTAGTTAAAAGCAGTGTCTGTTTTTATCAATGTTTATCAGTTTTTATACTGATACTGTCAACTGCTCAAATCAATCATAATTCACATCTCCAATGGCCAGTGTTTCAGAAACAATACATTTGCAAGCCAGTGTGACTAGAAAAGCAGGCAGAAGTGGCAGGAATAGAAAGGAGAAGACCTTGGGGCAAGAATGAAGAATATGTGTGACAATTTTAAAAGTAATATTAGCAATTCACATTTTGACAAAATAATAATAATAAACTATATTCTTAAAGGTTACCTATTTTTAATTGTAATGTTTTTATTGCTGTAATGTTGATTTACAACATTCTATCTGATTTAGGGTACAGTTCCCGCCACACTAGAATTATGTTATCACATCACACCCACCACCAAGGTATCCATAGTCCTCCTCTAAAGTCAACTGGGTCCCTGCCCCCTTTGCTCCCTACTCTCCCCATCTGGAAGGCTCAGTTCTATAGTCAGATTTCTAGTTTGTTTTGCTTTGGTTTTGTCTGACTCTTTGTTTTGTTTCTCTATATTCCACATATGAGTGAAATCATCCAGCATTTGTCTTTATCATTCTGACTTATTTTGCTTCGTCTAATCCCCTCCAGTTCCATCCATTGCCATTTGTCACAAATGGCAATAGTTCATCTTTTTCATAACCTAGTAATATTCCATTGTGTGCATATATCACATCTTCTTAATCGACTCATCTGTCCTTGGTCACTTAAGTTGTTTCCATAACTTCACTATTGTAATAGTGCTGCAATAACATAGGAGCAAATATATCCCTTCAAATTAGTGGTTTTGAATTCTTCTGGAAGGTACCAAGGAGTGAGCTTTCTGGATCATATGGCAGATCTATTTCTAATATTTTGAGAAATCTCCATACTGTTTTCCATAGGGGTTGGATCAACCTATGTACCCACCAACAGTGTACAAGGGTTCTTTTTTCTCCATACACTCACCAACACTTGTCTCTGTTCTTTTTGATATGGGCCATTCTCACTAGTGTGAATAGTATCTCATTGTGGTTTTGTTTGATCTACATCAAACTAAAAAGCTTCTGCATAGGGAAAGAAACTAGCATTAAAAAAAAGACACCCTACTAAATGGGAGAATTTTTTTTTTGCACATCATACATCTGAAAAGGGGCTGATATCCAAGATCTACAAAGAATTCATATAATGCAACAAAAAGAAAAAAATAACCTAATCAAAATATGGGAAGAACTAATCACCTCTCTAAAGAAAACATACAGATGGTGAGCAAACACATGCAAAAGTGCTCAGCAGATATCATCAAGGAAATGCAAATACTATTTATATTTTGAATAGTCTATGTTAAATCTGAAATGCCTTCTTATCTGAGTTCGAGGCCAGATGCTGAAGGTGTCACTTGAAAAAAATAGCCAAAACAGAAAGAAAAACCCACATTTTCCCCTCATGTCTGAAAAAAAAATGTCAGAGTTGGCAATGACTTGGAATTAAAGTGTACTTTAGCATCACTCGGCCCATAATTACCTGTCTGAGACATTCAGTGCTGCCTTTACCAATAAGGTTACGTTCCCTCAAGTGGTGTATGCTAATAGACTCCAGGTTGACCTACACAATTCTAGGATGTTATCATTTTAAATCTAATTCTAAATGCACTGTGTGTGTAGAGTCTTAAAAAGGAATTTTACTTGACATATAGTGAGTTGAATAAAAAACATTGTACTTTATTAATTTTAAGGATTCTTTTTCAAGTCACAAGATGTTGTCACTTTCCTGAAGAAAGGGAGACTGCCATTGAATATTTTCCTTCCTATTTCAGTAGTGAGGTTATTAGCAAGCATTCTGTATTGCCTTGCAGATTTCACCTCGCTGTGCTACCAGGAAGCATCTTTAATAGCGGAAGATTGTCAGCGCTTGATGTTTTGGGGTTGGTTCTGTAAATACTTCTCTACTTAAAGGGCTCCTGTTCAATTTTGAGAGACTATAATTCAACCAAGAATTGTATCTCTGCATTTAACAATAATTTTCTATACCTCTCTGCCACTGCTAGCACAAAGGAAATGGAAGAAATGCTCATGGAAAGGGGAAGGAAGAAAAGGAAATGATTAGCTATATTTCCAGATGAGCTTACGCCTCATTCAGGCATCACTTGAGAGGTTTGTGCTAGGAGACAGCAGGGCAATCTTTCTATTAACTGTCTTTTTCATAACAGACACTGATGAAACATTAAGCTAATTCCTAAATACACTGTACTGCAGGTCTGCAAATTGAATGAGTACTTCGTTATTCAGTTACACCAGGCAATATGCCAACAGATACCTGAACAACAGCAGTCAGTGAATATCATGAATGAATTTTGATGCTATCTTATGAATGCCTGGAGTAGATTTTATTCAGTATACCATATGAAAGAATGTCTTTCTTCATTAGAGACAGAGGCGCTAGTACTGATATCTTGATCCGTTGACAAATGCTCTCTGCTTTCTTTACTTTCCATCTCCATTCTGTTTCTCTACTCTGATTGCAGCACAAAACCACAAGAGATCTTGGAGTTTCCTCTCCATAATGATAAAATCAATAAATTCTAGATATATCTATGGCTATATTCAACACTGTGGCTTAAGTGCAAATGTTAGAGGGTAAGATAGAAGTTACATGGAGGAGGACAACACAATAATAACATTTATTGAATGTTTACTATGTCAGATACTATTCTAAAGCTATTTGGTCAATGAATTTTCACAATACTTTCATAGAGGTAGCTACTATTCTTATCCCAATTGTATAAACAAAGAAACTCAAGTACAGAGGGGTTAGGTAATTTGCCTAAGGCCACATTGTTACTGAACAACACAGCTGCCAGAAAGCAGACCCCAAAAGTCAGGAATCTTGCTCTAACAGCTACACCTCAGTCCTGTATAGGGAGAATAGGAGCACGGTATTCTGGGACTCCCCCACTTTCTCTGGGTAGTCATGAAACACAGCTTCATCAAACAGGAGGAGATAATACAGTCAGCATCTTCAGTACAATAATTCCCATTCGATCACAAGTCAGCACTTTAAAAAAGAGAAATACAGAAAATTCTTAACTTGCCATGAAATGTAGGGCAAGTTCTTGACTTTATCAGTCACTCTGTTTGTGGTCACCACCTTAAGAACATATAAAATTTGGATATTAAATGAAATGGGGGAAACTTCAAAAAGAACTCAGGTTTCTTGATGTTTTCATGAAATTTTTCTAAATTCTCTAACTTTTAAGTAACATTTTCGGACCAAACATAAATAGGAAAAATATCTATTTAATTTCTTCCATAGTCAATAATTTATCTGATTCACTAAAAGTAGAGAAATCTAAAATGGTTGAATAAAGGACAGAAAACTTCATAAAATAATTTTTTACTATTAAACAGAGCCTAAAAATAAATTAATTTTAAGTAGATTACAGATCTATAAGACTTCAAAATCCCCAATAATGAAGACTTGAATTCATATTACTCAAATTCTAATCAATGTGAAACTATTTTATGTTGTCATTATGTTTTAAATAAAGATTGATGTTTTCATTTTTACATTTAAAGATAGAAGAAAATATGTGTATATTTTTATAACATTTTAGTGCGAAGAGTTGTTATATTAATGTTGATTCTTATAATAACAAATATTTAATGAGCATTAACATGCCAGTCATTGGACTAAACACTGTACATAATTTGCATATACTTTTCATAAAAGCCTTCTGGAGCAGGCATTATCATATCTATTTTATAAATTGAGAAACAAAATGTTTGAAAAGTTGAGTCATTTTCTCCAAGGCCTTTGCAATAAGATCATGGAAAGAGCCAGAATTCAAGCCCAAGTTTGTCTGATTCCAAAGATCCAAAGATATTAAATGCTATATTAAACTCTTTCAGAAATGATAGGAGAAAGACGTGATGGACCTGTCTAATAATATTTATCAATACTCCTAAAGATCATTAACAAAGTTAAAAGAAAAAAATCACTCCCTAAAAATATATACTTGAGACACATTTGTCAAAGAATCGATGTCCTTGTGATACAAAGGGATTCTCTCGAATCAAGAAGAAAAAAAGCAACAAAAAAGTTGAAATGGCAAATACATTCCTGGAAAGCTTTATTCAGTGAAAACAAAAAAGCATATTATACTAACTTATTACTTTTATCTCAAAAGATTATCTAAGATTCCAAGAATTGATTAATGAATGTTGCTAAAGATATGAA
Organism: Scalopus aquaticus; assembly: GCA_004024925.1. Classification (NCBI taxonomy): domain Eukaryota; kingdom Metazoa; phylum Chordata; class Mammalia; order Eulipotyphla; family Talpidae; genus Scalopus; species Scalopus aquaticus. Next base: position 48,644 of record PVIJ01005569.1, on the reverse strand, counting down.
GAAATGAACATGCTCATATACTGCTATAATAATATATGGCACAACCGTAAACATAACAGAAACACAAACGACTAAAATCTAGTTGACAATTTTAGCATCTCATTTCAAAAATATACTTTGTGTGAAAAAAGCAGAATATGTCATACACACACACAGAGTATGCTCCCAATCTTGAAAGAAGAAAAAGCTATATTTAAGTACAGAAAAATGCTGGAAGGATTTCTGTCAAAATGTTAATCACAGTTACTTATTTGGGGGTTAAAGGGATTACATGTTACTTTATTTTAACCTATATCTTTCAATACTATGTGAATTTTTTATATTATGTATTAATTGTATAGTTACACACACACATGCACGCACACACGAACCAATCAATATAGCTCTTGAGACAAACATTCTTGATGGTAACCATTCTTGGAGCTATCAAGTCAAACTTATTCCACATTTTTTTCTTGCCCTTGTGTTTCTGGTTGGCAATGTGCCTAGTCTCAGGGATGAAAAATGATGGCTCCACACCAATGGAAATCACACTTTCTTTGGCTGGTAGTTGGTCTAGGGGCAGTTATGTCACCTAGTCCTTGCCAATGAAACACAGGAGTTTGTTGATGACTTCAGGTTAAGATTTCTCCCCAAGGGGAATACAAAATGTAAAAGACATAAATAACAATAAAAATATATATTAAAAAAATTTTCTCCCTAATAAGAAGAGAATAGCAGATACAGAAAGCATTTTCTTTATTCACACCTCCCCACCTGGTTTTTGCTTTGGAATGTGGTTGTATGAGGGGGAGCTATTTAGAGCTGTGACTGCTGAATGAAGAGCATGAAAGAGGATGTCACTGACACACTGAAGAGGCAGAATGGAAAAGAGAAAAAAAAAAGCCCAGTTATTCATAATATTGATGAGTCATTGAAACAAGTCTGAAACTGCTAACTTCCAAAATACATACTATGTAGATCAATCGAATGTCTGTATTGCTTAATACTCTGTTGGTGGGATAGTTTGTTCCCTGCTACCAAGTAAGTCTTGTTTCAATAGTTCATGTAAAATAAATATATAGAGACATATAGGTGTTGACTATAAAAATACATACAGATCCCGTTATTACTGTTTTCCCAAGAATCTTGGTCTTATATTCTCTCTCTCATATATAAAACTCTTCCACTCAACTGGATAAAACTCATCAACTTTAAATTCTCTTTCCCAAGCCTCCCTAAGTTGCATTTCCTTCTTCATACAAAAGGGACCCTTCAAAGTCAGGCTCTTTAAAAAGGTTTCTTCTACCCAACATCTCTATTTTCTCAATTTTTATGCCCTAACCCATTCCAATTTATCTTGTCACCACCAGATGTAAATTATCATTTACATGTAAGTTCTATGAACTGTAACTCCTAAATGTTTCTCAAATATTGTCATATCTTTTTATCTCCACCACTACCATTCTAACAAAGCTATTATCTACTCTCAGCTGAACTATGTAATAAATTCTCAAATGACTTTCCTACATCAATTGCTGCATCTCCTCAATTTGTCTCCACACTGTAGCTAGTGGAACTTTACTCTAAACTCAATTCTGATGATATCACTCCCTTGCCTAAAACTCTTTAGTAGCTTTCCATTGGATAAAGAATAAAAGTTTTGACATGGGGTATATACATAGTGAATGATATCATAAAGGGTATGATGCTTAAGAATGCTCTAGTCATTTTGTGATGATGAGAAGAAAATACAAATAACACCTCTAGTTGTGTGTTATGTGGTAGTTTGAATTACTGATCTCAATTCTTCATTTCTCTGTAATGGGCAACCACAGCCTTGCCATATGCTGATGGTGAGAAGAGTGATTTTCCCTGTGCCACAATTTGGGCTTGTTCATGTGACTGCTTTTGGCCAGTGAGATGTTGTCAGATTTGACGAAAACAGAGGCTGAACATGTTTTTTTTCACGGGTTGGGTGGCTTTTTCTCTCCAGTGATCCATCATGAAAAGACTATCATCACTGAGGTAGCTGCTTCCCCTTTCTGCCTGGCACTAGAATCAATCTATATGAAGTAGATCTAAGCTTAATCCATGCCCTAAACCAGAGTCATTTCTACCAGTTCACAGACCCACAAGCAATGCAGAGCTGCTCCAGCTGGCCTGCAGAACTGTGATCATAAGTGCTTATTGTTGTAATAAGCTTACGGATGATCTTATATGAAGCACTACTGTGGCAATAGTTGGCTGATATATCAGCAAAGGCATCCTAACTGTTGCAGACACTAGTTAAATAATCATATAATTAAACATAATTCTCCCTCAATAGATTACAAGGTCCAGAAGACAACTGTGCCTATTTTTGCTCCACATTGTATCCCAGCACTTAGCACAGTAGATTGAATAATAAATATTATTGAATTAATATTATTAATGAGAAAGAAAGGCTGTAATAATATCCACCAAAAATGTTAAAATCAGACGATAGGATAATAATCTTTATATCTTCATTCTTTTCTGTATTATGATGATATTTTTCTGTATTGCCATAAAGCTTTTGTATAATAAGCATGAGTTGTTTTTATATTTAGGAATAAAAGCAAAAAAAAAGCTATTTCCACTGTAGAAGAAAATATGTACTTATTTGGAAAGAAATACTATGATGTGTCAAACAAGCAGTCATTGGCATGTGCTAAATCTACATATAGTTCCAAATTCAGAAGCCTGCAAATTCACACAAAGGAGCTGACTATTTAGGTGTCAGGACAGTAAATAAGGTCTCGGTTAGAGCTAAGGTTTAAGACCTGACTGAGACACTCTGCACTTTGCTTCACTTCCCAGGATCAGAGAAAAATGTCTGAAGTAAGCTGATAAATGTTGGCACAGAATTCAGGGGGACTGGATCAGATGGAAATGCTAGTTAGCTGCTTGTTATCAATGAACTCCTTCCCTCACAGTCATCTGACAAATTCAGAGTAAGAGATTCCCGAAGACATCTCCCTCATCAGAACTTCTCACCTTGCATTTCCTCCATCTCCTTTGTCCCTGCTTTCTGTCCTCCCACTACACTCCAAGGTGGTGACTTTGCTCTCTTCTGAGGGCCCTTCAGGCTCCTCCTGATTTCACTTGGTTCTTTTGATGACTGAATCTCTTGGCTGAGGGATGCAGCAATCAAAAGCAAGGAACTAGACTGCAAACATTCACATGGGTTATTCTTAAAAATATAGCATTGGATAAAACCCAAAGACTAACAAAACTTTGATTTATGTTATAAAGTAATTTGTATAAGCTAAAAATGTATGCATTCACATGTTTCTCTTAGGTTAGTGACAAGTATGTATACATATATTACACATTTGTGAGGGTGCCTAATGGTAGAGAAGAATGAGTGTGGGTACAGAGGATAAATGGTAGATGGAAGGAAGAGAAAAATGACAGTGCACATTTATAAGGACAGGAAACAAATTTCACCCTAAATGTTTTAAACAAAGGGATGTTAATGAGGGGACTACTAAAAATAGTGTGGGGAGGGTGAAGGTAGAAAAAAAATAATGGAAAAATATATTGGTTTTCTATTGATGCTTAACAAATTGCCACAAATTTAGTGACTGAAAACAATATAAATGTATTATTTACAGTTCTATAGGTCAGAAGACCAGTGTAGATTGCAATGGGCTAAAACCAAGGTATCAGCAGGGCTGTGTTCCTTCTAGATTCCTAGTTCGTGCTCTCCATCTTCAAAGCCAGCAACATCTTTCCCCCCATTTTCCTCTTTCCTTCCCCCTGCCTCTTCAGAGCCCTCAGATACTTACTGATGTCCACTGGCTTTTGAAAGTGTTTTATGTTATCAAATGTTCTGCTATGTAAAAGTCTAGTATTTGTTTTTATCGTTCTGACTTACTTTGCTGCACACCATCTTCTCCAATTCCCTCCATTTTGTTGAAAATGGCTGCATTTGGTCCTTTTTGTAATACTCCATCTTCTTGATACAATTGTCCATCAATGGGCATTTAGGCTGTTTCCATGTCCGAGCTATTGTAAATAATGCCGCTATGAGCGTTATGGAGTGTGTGGGTTTTTTTGCCAATGGCTTCCTGTTCTTTGGATATAGGCCCAAGAGTGGGGGGATTGCTGGGTTTTACAGTAGTTGTTTAAGGTAAATCCAGATTGTTTTCTATAATCCTTGCTCTAGTTCACATTCCCACCAATAGTATATCAGGGTTCCTTTTTCTCTGCAACCTCTCCAACACATGTTCTTGGGGGTCTTTGTAATATGTGCCATTCCCATGGGTGTAAGATAGTATAGCATTGTGCTTTTAATCTGCATCTCTCTTATTAGGAGTGATGATGAACATTTTTTGATCTGCCTTTTGGCATTCTGGATGTCCTGTTTGGCGATCTGTCTTTTCATACCTGCTGCCCATTTGTTAATAGGGTTGTATTTTTTGAAGTTGAATTGTATGCATTTTTATATATCTTGGATATTAACAATATAACTACAATATCAATTATATATTGTGTGACTATTTTCTCCCATTCAATGGGGTATCTATTTAATCACTTTGTATTTTCTTTCACTGTATAAAAGCCTTTTAACAAGGTAATCCTAATTGTTTATTTTTAATTCTCTTGACAAGAGGGGTAGAGTTACCAAAAGCATCTTTATTGTTGTTATGATGAAACATATCACCCATGTTTTCTCCTATGTATTTTATTGCTGTGGGTCTTATATTCCAAATTTTTAATCCATTTGGTGTTTATTTTTGTGGATGGTGTTAGTGAGTTATCTTTTATGTGTGGCGTTCCAATTTTCCCAACACAATTTATGAAAGAGACAGGTTTTTTCCTCTGTTTCATGGTCATAGCTGCCTTATTATAGATTAGGTGCTGGTGTGTATGTGGATTTATTTCAGGACTCTTGGTTCTGTTCCATTGATCCATGCATCTATTTTTGTGCCAATACCATATTATTTTTTATACTTTTGTTTTATAGTAAAGTTTAAAGTCAGGTAATGAGATACTTCCTTTTCTTTTTTCTCAGGGTTGCTTTTGCAGTTTGAGACTTTTTGTAGGTCCATGTAAGTTTCGATTTTATTCTCAATTTCTTTGAAGAATATTGCTGGTATTTTGATGGGAATTGCAATAAATTTGTATGTCACTGTAAGCAGAAGAGTATATTGATTATTTTAATTCTCCCCATCCCCTTCCATCTCTTTATGTCACTAAGTCCTTTAGTAACACCATGTAGTTCTCATTGCATAGGTCTTTTACCTCATGTTAAGTTGCTGCCAAGGTATTTAATTCTTTTCGCAGCAAATATAAATGCAGTTATTTTCTTAATTTATCCGTTTGTCTGTTATTGAGGCCTTCAATTGTATTTCTGAAATCAGCTATAGTGTTTCTAAGCTTCATTTCTCATTGTAGCTACCTCATATTTCCCTTTATGCTCTTTGTTTTATATCCTCCAATGTTTTTTTCAGTTCCATTAAGTGTTACCGTAACTGTTGCCCTGAACGCCCCGCTGTCATGTTCCACAACTCTGCTTAGTTGGGGCTTCTAGGGGCAAGCCCGCAGCCTGACAAGGCAGGGAGGCTAGACAAGGGGGCTGGAAGGTCAGGCAGGGGTGGGGGTGCTAGGAGGCAAGCAGGCAACTGAGCTTCCCAGCCCCCCATGAATCTTTATACTCGTTCTCTCTGGGTCCTCTCTGGTGTTCTCTTGAGGTCTCGCTTCTTCTGTAGTCACGCCACTCTTTCTCGGAGCCACTCCCACCCCGCAGCCATCTGTCCTTGAGGGATGCAGCCCTTATATCCCAGCCTCCAGGCTCAGGTACGCACACCCATGATCCCGTGTCCACAATCAGGTACTTGTGCCCCACGCCCACGCTCCCAAGGTCCTTCTGCATTAGCACAATCAAGGCTGCAGGTGGTAGTCACAGAGGCTAGTGGCACAAAAGAAAAGGAACAATTTACTTACCCTACAGGGCCCCTTTTAAAATTTTTTGCTCTGGACTTTTTTGTTTTCCTGTATGCTCATTTTTAATTTTTTATAGGTTTTAACAGGGATAGATTTTCACTGTTGTCTTTATACCCATTGAAGTAATCTGAGGAGTAGTAGCAGAAAGGAATAGTACATACAAAAGAGGGAGGGGTAATAGCAGGTAAATAGGGCTTCAAAATTGGACAAAGGCAGTGTCCAAATTGCTTACCGGTCACTATCTTGGTTCTGCACCCGCACGCACAATTGCAAGACTACTCAGGCTTAGGGAACAATAACAATGGGATTTATTTAACAAACAGGGAAAAGCAAAGAATTACTGAAGTCAACATATTTCGCTTACTTTACTTAAAGCAATGTCCAGTCCTTTAAGCCCCAGAAAAGTAACAAAGGTGGCATCTTCCTGCTACTGCTGATGTGGAGCTCCTCTTCCAAACAGCAGGCCACGTTTCCAAAATGGCGTCTTCCTGCTTCTGCAGATGTGCAACAGCTAGAGAGTAGGCCAGGTTCCAACTCACGAGGACGACACAGAACACAAGTGGAGATGCTCCCGATACTGCCATGGTGCCCCAGCACAGCACCAGGCCAACAACACTGCAAACAGCAACTACAGTGGCCAGCCGGCCCAACAGACTGCACTCACGCATTTTAGGAAGGCGCCCGCTTCGGGCCTCTGCCTTCTTCCTTCAGCTGCAGTAAAGACAAAACTGGGACCAGTTTCTGTTGCTTGGCTAATTACAAAGCCTCCAAAGTCGCTGGCCCCAAAGTCACTGAAGATTCCAAAAATGCTTAATCCATGCTTAATCCCAGCGGCTCAAAACTTCTGGCGTCTGATTTCCAAACTCTCAATTTTGGCGGCTACATTTTCTGCCTCTTTCATTTCTACATCATGGCGACTGCTTCCTCTATTCCTTCAGCATGGCGACTGCCTCTTCCATTTCTACATCATGGAGACGGCATCTCCTTCTCCTTCATACCCTTTTATTTCTTATCAGAAACTCCACCCCAAACTGCAAACTTAGCATTTTCCCTGGGGCTATTCATTCTCACCAGCAACCCCCCTCCAGGGGGGTACTACCTTTACCGGACTTTGGACCGGTTACAGGGGCGGTCGGGTAACAAGCAATCACATCCAGTTACTCAGGAATTTGAACTCCCTACTCTACTGTGGGTGCCAGCTCCTCGGTCTCAGAGTTTCTTATCATCTTGTGTCCACTTCCAGTCTAGGCTATTTTTAAGCACTGGATGCAGCACTGGGCATGGATTGTAGTTGATATGTGGCCACAGGCTCGCAGTTCTCTTTTCTAGCACAGAGCCTTATCCTGGGGTGTTTGCTCATGTTATTGGTAGGTGTTTAAGCTCTAATTTTCTCAAGAATTTCTTTGTTTTGGTTTTAGCATTGGCATGGAGGGTGGCAGGTGGTTTGGCTATCTCAGCCTGGATGTAGATAGCAGCCTCCTTCCTTTATCAGGAAACGCAGATGCTTTGACCCAATTCAGGCTACAGCTGTTCTATATTAAAAGCCTCAGGCTCAAACCAGTAGTCCCCCACTCCTGCCTGCAGCTCTCCAACAAAGCACTGTCTGTCCTGGGTGCCTGCTCATGAACCCCATTATCCAGTGTAGTGCTGGGTAATTTCAGGATCCCCAATGCTGGCATGTGCCTGAGTCGAATAGCCTTAGGCAGGCTCTGCACAGCCATTACTCCTCCCTCCTGTGGGCATACTGCCACTTTATCAGGCCAAACAAAGTTCGCTTAAAGTTTTTCCTACCACTTTCTTCCAGGCCCCTGCTCCTAGTGTGTGCTGTCATAATCCATTTTCCCTTGTGGGTTTTTGGTTTTGATTTACAGCAGTTTAGCTGTATCCGGAGGAGCCAAGCCCAGCATCTTCACCCAGAGGCATCTTGCTAGACTCTCCAAAGCCAACAAGGTCTAATTCCTCTCTGACCCTGCTTCCACATCTCTTTGTAACCACAGCGGCTTTTAAGGATCCATGTGATTATATTGGGTTCATCCAGATAATCTAGGATCATCTCCCCATCTCAAGGTTCATAAACTTAATCACATCTGTAATGTTTTGTTTATGTAAAGTAATATGCAGGTTCCAGGGGCCAGTACGTGGACATATTTAGGAGACCATTATTCTGCCCACCCCAAAAGATAATAGCAAAAAGCCATTAGCACCCCTTGGGCTAAAGGAACAAGAGGGAGAAATAGTATAAAGAGGACCCCAGGGAAGCTGGAACCTAGGAAGTACCTGTAAGGTTCTGCAGTGAGGAGGAGGGCAAACATTGTTACACACTGTTCAAAGTAGCCAGCATATGGGGGAGGGGAAGGGATGGCCCAACCTCTCCCAATTCCACCCCCATTCTATTGGCAGTAACTGTCATTGAGCAAAGACCAGAACCCAAGTAACAAAGAAGTTTGGGTAATGGAGTTTCTAGTGCTTGGCTTCCCAAGCAGATGGAGAAGGACAAACACCCAATATAAGTGGGGGTGGTGGCTGGGGGAAGAGATCAGGGGAGCAAATGCAGAACAACCAGAATATATGCCCTGAACTGGGAAGAATGATACATTCAATTCTCTGCACTTGAAGTCAAACAAGGCAAATGGTCTTCTAGCAATATCACATGCTATTTCAAAATAAAATCAGACATGTGGGATGAGGGACTGTGGAGGAAATGTTACAGGCCTATACCCAAAAGATCAGGTCCTTTGCCTTCTGAAGAAAGAATTCACCAGTGAGCACTGGGTGTAACTGAACCAGGCAAGGCTTTCCTAGAAAGACTCACGCACAAAGGAACCACTGCCCGAGCCAAGAATAAAGCCTGGCTCCTCAAAGGGATTAGGAGGAGATAGTCAAAGGTTAGTCTACCAGGGGGGAAGAGGAGAGCAGAGTCATCATTCGTTCTGGGTTGGGCTATGCCTGGGAATGCGCAGATGGGTTACATTCCAACTACTGACATGGGATCTTGGGCTTGTCCTTCAAGGAAACTGTGAGAGACTCATTCATCAGAATCTAATGCTTTGTGTCCAGTATGGGACCTTACGGTCTATGTGGTGGGCCAAACTGGATAAGGCCCTCCAGTCTGTGATTTAATCCACCTTTTCAAACAGGAATTGGGCTAACTCATCCCACTTCCTTTTCCTAGGCTGTCACAGAAATGTCACTTGCTTTTGTTTCACAATGAGCAAGATATTCAAAATGAGAAAAATCAGTACATAGGGTACCCCACATTGGGTCACTTATCTCCCCCCATTCCTTACTGTCAGAGTGGAGCCAACTGGAAATGAACAAAGTAAATGATGATGGAGAAGTGGGAGTGCAGAAAAGAGAATGAAGACACAGCAAGAATGCAGGCAAGTTACCATTTGGGAGGAGGTGGGAGATTTTTTTGAAAAAACTTTTTTCCAAAGTGGTACAAACAGCAGAAATTCTCCTTCACAATGTCAGTGTGTGCTTTTGACTTGGAGTCTGATAATTTATAAATGTGCTGAGGGTCCATGTGGCTGGAACAGGATCTTTCATTCTACAAACTGCTTATTTAACTATGAACTGGAATCTGTTATGAATCTTTCTCAGAGGTATCACTTCTAACACCATTGCTCCCTGTCCTCTGATTTTGTTATTTTTAGAGGACACTTGGTCCCCTTTGATATCCACTTCATTTTATATCCAGGCTATAAATTCCTCCTTAGGCACAGTTCCCGTCTGATTTTAAGCTCTGAAAAAATCACATCTTGACTGGCTAGAAAGTAAAATTTGACAGACATTGGCAAAGGAAAGCAAACCCTCTTCTGTTGCATGTATACCAGAGGTCTAAGAACATCTTCCAAGCCAGTCTAACTTCACCCGGAGGTTTAGAAACACCCCCATGAGGAAGACAATGACTCCCAGGGGTACCCAGCCTGCAACAGCTTGCATGGAGGCTTTTATACATGCAAACAATCCCGGAACATCAAAGTCAAGAACAGTGTGAGGGAGGGGAAGACCAAATAGGGCAACTGCTTTACATAATGAAATTTGAAATAAAACAGAACAAAGAGCCAGAAGATCTTAGTTCCAGCTCAGCCTTAGATAAACTTGAGCAATTCTTGTAATTAGTAAATGGCTTATTGGTTTATATCTGGGTGTCTAGTGTTCATCCCAGAGTAAATTGCATTTACTTTGATTGAGCATTTATTATGTGCCAGGCACCTTTAAAAAGCCTATTTAATCCTTCTCAATAAACATGAAGTTGTTTCTATCATTATGTCCACTTTAAAGATGAGGGAGAATTTGAGAGTTTAAGTGACTGTGGTCCAAATGAACACAACTAAGTGATGCAGCCAGGATTCTTACACCCCGGAGACTAATGGCTTAGCCATCATACAGGAAAGGCAATCCAGTTAACCCTGGGAGATTCCTCTAGAGCTTTTAGTGGAAAAAATAACCAACAACAACAAAAAAAGAAAAATCCATTGCCTAATTAGTTTGCGTACATAAAGAACTAAGGAATAACACTCCATGAGTAAAAATTTTTTAGTTTGATCTAAGATAGAAAAACTGAGTTAACTTGCCACAGAAATGGCACTGGTGATAAAGGAATTGTTAGAATGCTAATTATTTTTTCTTCGTGGTTTCTTTTGAAGCATAAACATTTTTATTTTGAGGAAGCCTGATCTTAAGGTCATGAAAATTTACTCCTGTGTTTTCGTCTAAGAATTTCATAGTTTTAGTTCTTATATTTAGGTCTTTGGGATCCATTGTACCATTCCTTTAATGCATAGGTCTGTCCTTATGTCAGTACTATACAATGATGGTTACTGTAGTTTTTTACTAAGTTTTGAAAACACAAAGTACAAGTTCTCCAATTTTGTTCTTTCTCAAGACTCATTTGACAATTCTGGCTCCCCTGCATTTTCATATAAGTTCAAGGATCAGCTTGTTAATTTCTGCCAAACCAGCAATCTGGAACTTTGATAAAGATTGCAGAGAATTTATAGGCTAGTTTAGGGACAATTGCCATTTTAGTAAGTTTTCTAATCAATAAACATGCAATGCCTCTCCATTTATTAAGATAGTCTTTCATTTTTGTCAGCAGTGTTTTGTTTTGTAGTTTTCAATGTAAAGGTAAGGAGAAATCATGCTATTAAATTTGCAAATAAATTTCACTGCATAGAAGATGGAGGAAAGAACTTACCAAAATTATTAATTTATTCATGCCTGTATCATTACTGAAAAGTTATTCTGTAGATTAGTGAAAATATGCCACTCACAAATCTCTTCAATAAATATGATATAGTCATCCAAGCTAATCCTGCAATTAAAATTATTTTCTGATCAGAAATTTTTACAAGGGTGTGGGGAGGCTGATTTTCCTGTGTGGCATGTAAGTATAAGTTTTCACATTCAAACTGAGCAAATGGACATAAAAACCTCATTAATTTGGTATTGATTCCATTGACCTTGATGTAATACAGCATATCTTAAAAACTATAGATTAGGTAAAAATAAAATTGCAATTTCAGAAGTTCATACCCTTTATGAATTATACTACAAATTTCTACACCTTTCTTTCAAAGGTAAGTTGCACAATATTTCACAATGTCTGCATTATTAAGCATTTGTCCTGTAAGAGTGCCTCAGTTTCAAGGAAAATGTTTAGGCTGAACATGAGCTATAGTCCCCTAAGAAGATACATAGTCCACAGAATTTGAAGATGTATATGATTTTTAAGGATTAAACTGGATTTTTTTTTTAGTGCCCTCAGTCCTCCACCACTCTTTTCCCCCTTCTCTACTCTCCCCCTCTCTCTTCTCACCCTCCCCTCCTCAGTGTCTCAGTTCTATGATCTGCTTTCAAAGGTCAGTCTTACAGTTTGTCTTTGTCTGATCCTTTGTTAAACTGGAATTTCTGACAATGAAACCATACTCTTATTCCATATGACTTTTAAAATTGCATTATATTTCATAAAAGTAAGATAGCAAATAATTACCCATCATTATTCATTCAAATTTTATTGATCACCTACTATGAACCAAGCACTATGATAGATACAAAAATACAATGTTAGGAAAATAGGAACAACCCTTGTCTTAAGAAACTTATATAGGGCCTCCCTGGTGGTGCAAAGGGTTAAGTCTCAGCACTATGAAGCTATAGAAGCTATCAGCACTGCAGCACGAGTTTGATCCCCGGCCAGGGAGCTTCCCACATGGCGTAGCAGACCTCTCCCCTCTCTCCCGCTGCTCCCCTCAGCAGTGTACTTCAGTAAATCTGCCTGTTCTGCTCCCCACTCTGTCTCTGGTGAATCCTCTCACCGCCCCCACCCCAACACGTCTGGCCTGCACCCCAGCTCTTGTATGCATAAATAAATCTTTTTTAAAATCATATATATATATATATATGGAAATACATAGTATTTGAATAAATACTACATATATACATAGTTATATCTATATAATAATATTATAGTTACTATCACCTATTGTAAATGCTATGAAAGAAACATACAAGTAATAATTATGGTGGATGCATTCTGGTCTGGAGAGGTCAGAGACGCACTTCCTGAAGAACTGGCAGTTATATCGAAATTGAAAGTATAAGTAGGGGTTTGTCTGGAATTTTCTTCCTTTTCCTTCCATCTGTCTTAACTCTTCTATTCCCTTCTTTGTTCCTGGCAAAAGCACATACAAGTGTTAAAGGTCATAAGACAGAAAGAGTATAGTTTGCTTTCAAAGAACTAAGAGAAGATCAGTATGGCTGAAACTTTTAAGGTTCAGTTTTGAAGAATTTCAAAAGCAAAGATAATAAAAATTGGATCCAGGAAAAGTGATCAAGAAAAAATGACCAAGGAGAATCTGCTGTTATAGCTGAAACTTTTAAGGTTCAGTTTTGAAAATTTTCAAAAGCAAAGATAATAAAAATTGGATCCAGGAAAAGTGATCAAGAAATCATGACCAAGGAGAATCTGGTGTTATCGAAGCTAAGGAGGTAGAATGTTTCAAGAAGGAAGAATGATATACTGTTCTGAATGCTATTGAGAGGTCAATTAAGATAGAGTTGAAAAGCATTCATTGTGTTTAGCAATATGGAAGACATTAATAACTAACTTTGTCAAAAGCACTTTTGGTAGCTGGAAATCAGGCAAAATGCCAGATAAGAGTGAATTGGTGTCTATCAGCTAGATTTTGCTGTTGTAAAAATCAACCCCAAAGCTTAATAATACACAAAAGTTTATCTCTAGCTTAAGTAACATGTACTATGCAGATCAGCGGGAGTTTCTGCTACATTTACTCAGGTAGAGATTCCATTATGTTTAAGTTGGGTCATCTGCAATAAGGACCTGTCTCAGTTGCTATATAGCAGGGAAAGAAAGCATGGAGACTCATAAACTCACTGGTAAAATTTTTGGTCCATTGACCAGACTATTCACATGGTTCCATTTTTCAAAGGAACTAGAAAATGAAGTTTTCCATGTGTCAATGAGAAGGGGAAGAAGATACTGATGACCTCTAGTAATATTGACAAAAAAAAAAAAAAGAAATAAGGAAACAGACAGCAAGTATAGACCACAATTTTAGGAAGTTTAAATTTTTTCTGAGATTTATTTATTTTTGCACACAAGCTGGGGTGCAGGCCAGAGGTGTGGGGCGGTGAGAGGGTTCAACAGAGACAGAGTGGGGAGCAGAACAGGCAGATCGACCAAAATACACTGCTGAGGGGAGCAGTGGGTGAGGCAGGAGAGGTCTGCTGTGCCATATGGGAATCTCCCCCACCGAGCATCAAACTCTCACCGCAGCCACAGCTGCCAATAGCTCCACAGCAGTGCGCTTAATCCACTGCACCACCAGGGAGGCCCACTTTTAGGAAGTTTAGTTTTAAAAATAACAGATATATATGAAAGCTATATGGGGATATGATGCCCAGGGAGGTGGGGGCAGGGGAAATATGACTTCGCATGTGTGTGTGCACACTTAGATTTGTTTAAATCAAGTTAATGTTTTGAAGAACCAAACAGAAAGTGATGGGCTAAAGACACAATAGATGAAGGGAAAATAATAAAATGAGATTCCTTCAAAAAGCAAGAATGATGGAATCCAGACAACAATGGAGGGTTTGACCTTTGATACATGGAGGAGCACTTTGTCCATTGAAAAAGAAGAAAAATGAGCACTGAGTTAGGATGCAAGTAGATTTTGAAATTTAATAACCAGAGTTTAAGCGAGGTCCCTTCCAAGGGTATTCATTTTCAGTATGAAACGTGAAGCAAAGTTATCCACTAAGATTGGAGCATGAGAGTGGAAGAGATGATCGGAAGTTTGAGGAAAATAGAAACAGTGTGAAAAGTGATTTCTGAGTAGAGGATGGACAAATAGGTTGCTGGGCAGTGTCGAAGACCTGGTTCGGACTGGCGATCATAAATGTATCATGTTAATTTACTCTGTTATAGAATTTCTCCAGTAATTGTGACTTTAACAACTAACTATTATGGAGATGACAAATGACTGGTTTCACTCAGCAAGTAGTTTTGCAGAAGATAGTAAGTGAATGAAAGAGGGAAAGAGAGCTTAAGATTATTGATAAAAGAATGAGTCTAATGATGAGAACCCTCTTGTCTCTACTGGATAAAGAGGGAAGCAGAAAGTGAGATCAGGAGGAAGGTGGTTTATGGGGACAAAGTGGGGTCAATAAATTGAAGAACTTTAGAACTGTTATACTGTGGGTATTTGAATGATAATCTAGAAAAGTAGGAAATTGTGAATAAAGAAAGTTCAAGGAATGGAAGTGGAGACACTGTGATTTTCGATGATGGTGTCCAGTGTTTGTGGAATTTATAGCCAAAAGGGTAGGTGAGAAAGTTGAAAGGCCTAAGAACTAAGCAGTCAGAGAGTTGGGTGCATCATCCATGGACCATTTAATGAGGATGAGAACTGTGGTATAGGGGTTAAACTCCTTAATAAATGAAAATTGGCATAAAGGGGAGACTAACAAATGATTTCAAGAGTAAAGGAGAGGATAATATACCCTCAAAAGAGATGGGGAGGGAGCAATGATCTAGAAGTGACAAATGAATCTGAAAGTACTTTAATTAAGCTCTTCTGAAGAAGTATAGATCCTATTCAATCTGTAAAATGTCAAGATTCACATCAACTTTCTCAAAAATTGATTAATGACCAGCACTTGACCTAGAAATGTGTGAATTTATATGAAAGAAGTTGATTAAACTACTTTTGGACTGCTTTGATATTTATATCAAAATCCACATTTTTATATAGCTAAGAATCTATGTTTCACTGTTGTTCTTTAACTTAAAAAATCCATGAAGCTGTATCCGTATCAAATTCTGATCACGTGGGCACTACATTCCTTGCCTGAACTGTGTTACAGGGTAGGGTGAGGGGCACCCCCCAGGCCCCCAAACCTGCCCACTCTGAATGGGTTTTGCCATCCACTGTATCAAGACAAAACATTCTAGTGCATAAGACCTTATCTGAAACAAAAACACACTGGAGAAACAAATACCACTTGCAGTGGCCAGTGCCAAGGGGAAAACAACTCTCCCCTGACACATGTCTCCAAGTCAAGAAAAGGACTGCCATTGTCAGCCTCCACAAGGGTCTCTCACGCATGTCTCTGTCTCTTTCATCGCCTTCCATGTCCCCCACATCCCTGGTACAAGTCCAAGGCCGAGAAACAAGCGCAGCTTCTTCTTCACATGTCTCTCTGCTGTGTGCCTCCTCCAGGTCCTTCCTGTCTCTTGCTCCTTCTGCTTCCTCGCTGCTGCTGCTTCTTCCCAGTCTCTTCTCACTTCAGCTCCTGCCCAGCCCCACCTTCCTTAGGGTGGGGCAGGGGGCCTGGACCATTCCCTTTCCCTGGGGATTAGTTACAGCTGCTCTTACTCATCTCTCTCTCAAGAAAGATAGCAGAATACCAGGAATCCCCTTAATCTTCTTCAAATTCACAAGTAAATAATTTTCAAAACATTTATGCTTTAAATATTAGTAACATGGTACTTGCTTCTAACCTTACAATTAAATATATGGCCCTGATTTATGATGACTCTTAGCACTACTTATCTACACCCCTCAAGCTATTCTTTTCCCTTCAAATTAGCCTTTGCAGTTCCTATCACCCAATATGAAGTTAGAGTAGTATATAGTTAAATTTTCACCAGATTCTCTTTGTTCTCTATTGCTGGTTTATGCAGGCCTATAGTTAATTGTTTATAATTACTATTTCCTTTACCTATAATAACACAGGGGTTTAATGTTAAAATTTGTCCTTAGACCTCAGTCCTTTAAGAATTGTGTTTGACTTTGATATGACTTTCAAAGTGCCATATGAAACAAGGTCATTTAATTGTATTTTCATGAAAAATGATGAATTGACTTTAAAATGAGAAGTGTTAGGGTACTAAAAGACCTCCCTGCTGTTGCTGTTCTCTGGTTGCCAACCCCATTCTTACCCCGATAACACTGGTCAACAAATTTTTACAAAAGTAATGTTACTGAAATAAAATTAATCATTTCCTATCAATCTGTATGTGCTCAACATGGTATGACAGTCAGATTCTAATTTTGGCTCTAGCTTTTTTTTGTAATCCGCAATAAATTGATGTTTACATCACGAAATGTTTGCCAATAGTAGTAGGCCTATGGTTAATACTGTAAAAAATCAAGTCATAGACTACTTCTTAGATTTCTTTGCTTGTCTCTTGTACAGCTGTTCAGGAATAGAATTGATGGAAAACGGTTTCCATTGTGCAAAAGCACAGCCTTAAGACTCAGTTTCGAAGAGTCTAGAAATAGTCTTAGTCTCCATTCTTGTGGGTCATGATTTCTAAGGCATTCATGAGGCCCTCAATATTGGAACAGAATACCAGAGTATTTTCCTTTCTGAAGAAAGGTTCCACCTGCTTGTGGCGCTTTCTATAGAAAGTCATTGTGACATCTTCTTCTAGAAGATTCCGTTGTTGGAGTCTTGATCCTAGCAATTCTGCTAGGATAAGTCCTAGCAGAATTCTTGGATAAATTCTTGGATAAGTCCAAATCACAAACCAGGTCATTTAGTTCTTCCTGTGTTAGTCTGTGTGGGGTTGATGATGCACCACAGTGAAAATCTGGATCACTGCTTGCTGATGGAACAGGAGAAGAACAGGTCGGCTCACCCTTGTCCTCATCAGATGAATCAAGAGAATATTCTGCTGGAGGTTCTGGAATAGGAAGTCCCTCACCATGTGGAACTGGTCTCAATGCAGATGGAATGTTTGGGTAGACTATTCTCGACTTCTTTTGCTTCATTAGTCCACCGGAAAGATGAGGAACCAAGCAGAAGTAACAGTCTTTTATGTGGTTGCTTAGCTCTCTCCACACCATGGGGACTGAAAACAGCACTCATGGTCTTTTGCCATTTAACCACTGTGAAAGCTGTGTTGTACATGTAGCACAGCATCTATGCGGGGCCCAAGGCTTGTCTTGGTCACCAACCTTGCATCCGAAGTCAAGATGATAAGCCTTCTTCATTTGACAAGTGGTACTTTTCTTCTGGTTGGCAAATGTCACTTCCCCACAAATGGAGCAGAAATTGTCCACGCTATTAATGCACTTTGGAGGCATTACTGTTCTGTATTGTGCCTAAATGGATAAAATCATAACAGTTCTATGGAACAGTAACTTAAACTGTCTCGCACAAAGTCTGAAATATTTTCAATACTCAACCTTTCCGACAGGGCTTTCTATAGTACACTGCTGACATCAGCTTACTTCAGTAGCCACCTGGCAGTAGTATTGCATTGCATCAGAAAATGATGCCATCAACTCTGGATAATGTGTGCATGATGGTATTATGCAATGTGATGCAATATTACATCATTCTAGGCTGATTTAGGATGTTGTTGCAGTCCTACTGGATAAATTTACATGGTGAAACATATAAAATGAATTCTATGAAATATCTTCAAAACGAGAGCTAATAAAAAATGTTCAGGGTTATATTCATGTTCAGCACACCAAGATACTACAGATCAGTGCCTGTTTAAGTCAGTAACTCTCTCACTGTTGACCAGTGTAATGTTAGTCTCTTCCGGTAGCCACTCTGAGAGTGTCACTTTCTCCCTGCTAGGACCCTGACTCTGGCCTTTCTAAAGAATTACAATTGTGTTCAGTGTTCTCCAAACTGTACTGATCCCGACTGCTGGGGACTTGGGAACAGCAATGACAGGTCAAAATGTGCACCACAGAGCAATAGTTTCCGGGACCCCTGGAGCACACCTTGTCAGGCGTGCTATGCTAAGTTTCACTTAAACCTCAAGGAACAAAGTGTGCGCATCCACAGACTGACCTTCCCTGGTTCTTGCAAAGTCACTGTCCATAGGCGCTTGTGGTGGGGAGAATCAGGCTGGGGGCATGAGGGTGAGAGAATTCACCAGTGACAGGGTAGAGAACAGGAAAGGCAGATTTATTAAAACACACCACAAGGGGAGCCAGGAGCGGGACAAGAGAAGTCTGCCCCAAGAAGGGCTTGAGGCTCTCTTTTATACCTGTTATCAACTGGGGTGTCCCAGCTTGGGTGCTGACCTTTGACACAGAATGTGTCCTGGCCCTGCTTCCACATTCATGGTTAAGGTGACTGGTCCTAGGACCCTGTTCCCATAGCAACCTTATGGATTCCCTTTATGTATTCAAGCCTCCCAAACTTGCTGCTGGGCAAGGCATGGGAGCTTAGTTTTAAACCTTAGTAATGAAACCATGAAACCAGGACTACAAAACCTACTTATTACCATGTACACAGTGGGTAAAGGAGCCAGACAGTCCTGTCAAGGGAGTGTTTTAGGGTGATATACAAATTTGGAAGTGTTAGAGGCTTGGTTCTGTGACCTGGCTGAATCTTTCTCTGAAGAGACTATTCTGTTACCACCAAGCAAAGCAAGCCTCCTGCAAGAAATGGGAAGATCAGAATTTCTGCTCATCAAACATCTCTCCTTAACCTGCTGTCTTCTGGTAGGTTCTGCTGAAGATGTATTCTTATGCTTATCACAGGAAAGCATGATTTTTACAAGGTTTATGTGTCAGAGGCCTCATTTTCACAGAGCCTTCAACCTAATCATTGGTGAGATATTGCAAGATCTTTGGGAAGCTGTTAACAGTTATTAGGGGAGGAAATAGGCAGTTTGGTCAAACAGATCTGGAAAACACTGTTTTAAAAATGAGTCAATTTTTGGCAGAAATGCTCAGAGTTGATATTCTACTGTGCTTTAGTGTAACTGTGTAATCTCCATAGAAAGGGGAGGTTCCATGTTCCCTGCCCCACGGAAGGAAGGGTGGAGCAGAGCGTCAAGGGGAAGCTAGAAAGGACTGGGGAGGAGAAAACTTGGAGGAGGCACGTGGAGCAGAGAGACATGTGAAGAAGCAGCCAAGCTTGCTTCCTGGTCTTAGACTCGCACTCGGGACTTGGGGGACACGGAAGGAGACACTGGAAGGAGATGTGGGTGAGAGACCCGTGGGGAGGGCGACAGTGGCAGCCTTTATCTTAACTTGTACTTTTGTTACAGGGCAGGGAGAGGGGTACCCCAGAACCCCCAAAACTGCCCGCTCAAAATAAGTTCTGCCATCAATGCATCAATACAAAACATATAGGACCTTTTGTGGAAAGAAACTTTAATACAATTAGAAAAGACAGAAGACAAAGAATTCCTAAATCAAGCACCCGATGTTATCCAACTCCTCATGGGTAAAAGTCCACCCAAATGAGATTGGCCCAAAGCAAGGCCCAAAAGCGTGCCACAAGTCTAAAATGCCTTTTGGCAGGGACCCATAGAAAAGGGTCAGAATCAACCAGACAATTCTGGGAGGAACCAAAACACCTTTCGGCAGGGACCCATCCAAAAGGGTCAGAAACAGCCAGACAATTCTGGGAGTTAAAGAGCAAAATCAAAACCAATATCAATGTTGCCATAGTCAACCTCCCCACGGGTCTCTCACCCACGTCTGTTTCAATCGGTCCAGGCCAGTGTAGCTTCTTTACAAGTCTCTCTGCTCCTTGTGCCTCTTCTGGCTCTCCATCCTGCTTCCTTCTCCTCCTGTCTTCTGTGTGTGTTCTGTCCTCTTCTTCTCCAGCTTTTTATCTCCTGCTCAGCTCCACCCTTCAGTTGCCAGTAATCCTCTCTTCGATGATGATGGCATTAAGGCATTAGTAGCCCTTAGTGTCTTGGATATTTTTGATCTGAGATGGGGGTCCATAGACCTATCTGTGGAGTTTGTTATAGATGTCCTTTCCCCCCCCAACAATTTGATTTTGCTCTTTTTGTTCCAGATCTGCCTGGCCCCTTCCGCCCTTTTTCTATGGGTCCCCACCAGAAGGTGCCTTAGACATGTGGCAGCTTTCAGGCCTCAGCAATCCCATATTGGGCCAACCCTGTTTGACTGGGCATTTATCCATGAGGGTATGGGTAACTTTGGTTCATCGGAAACTATTTTCTCTATTGCACACTAATTCCATTAAAGTTCTGTGCATTGACAATCTTATGCACTAAGCATATGTTTGTCTTTATGCGGTGGATGGCAGAACCTATGAAGAGTGCACAAAATTTGCCCCTCATTGAGGGTGCCCCTCATTCAGCCTACCAACATTAAGAATCTAGCTTTCCCAGCCTGCACTTGAAGGGAACCTTTTGACAACACATGTGACACCCGGGACATTGCTCTCCTATGGTGGGATATATTGTGGGTGCTTGGATCAGAGGTGCTGTTGAAAAGAGCCTGACTCTGAGCAGATATTCAGAGGAAGGAGTTCAGTCCCTATCCATCCTCTAGCTTTTGCTGAACCAGAAACAGGCGTCACTCTGATGCTGACTGAATTGTCCAGCTTATTGAATTTACCCTGAACACTTCATTTGAAATTTGGCAACAGCACTGATTGTCAGAGGTTTTTAATCTGGTACAAAAGGCTACAGAGCAAGGCTGCTGCCCAAACCTGGCAGCCCATGGAAGTTTTTTTAATTAACTTTAAAAGGTCTGTGTGAGTCCCACACATGGCAGGATATATAAAACACCCACTCCCGTCAGTGGAGTGAGAGACAATTGGAGCTACGCCAAACCCATTTCACTAATATTTTTAGGAAGAATGAATTTTCTTGTTTTGAAATCTGAGTTTGCAAATGATTAGATTGAAAAAATAAAATGCTGTCTTACCAACAACATGAGTTTCAGGGTCAGTGAAACCTTTATTTCAATTAGGTTGTCCTTTTAGAATTAAATTCATACTGAGCTTTTTGTTCTTAAAAGGAGGTGCCCTCCAGATATGGGGGACACAGGGACAAGAAGATCCTCATGGGAGAGATTATAAATGATAACATTGGAACAGAGTGACCTCAAGACTTAAATAAATTCACTCAGTAAGAGAAAACAGCAAAAAGTCATTCTGGGCAAAGCGCCGTGACTCCTCGGCAATGCAGCGTGAATCTGGCATGGTGACACCAGACTCAAACTCTGGTACAATGACCCCAAATGGGTCCTTCTGTCTCCCCTGCGTGACAGATTCTAATAGTCTTTTCAAGGATATTTTTCCTACCATATCCCTCCATTTCCAGGACATCAGCATAGGCATTCAACAAACTGTGTTATCAAGAGTAGAGCTAGAGAGCTATTTGGTGCAAAAGAGTTCTCTGGGAAGCCACCTAATGCTGCATTTTCATGCGCTATGCTGTGGGCATCACTGGGCAGGGCGGGGGTTGTGGGGGGAGTTGTGTGAAAACTGTGATTTGTTTTTGAACTGATTAGGGAAACTCTAGGTCTCACACACACAGCAAGTACTCACTAATGCTGTCCTTGATAGGTTCTTGAAAACAGATTTTAGGTGAAACCACATATAAGGAAACCAATTTACCATAAGCTAATTGATATAAACAAGAGTTAAGTGCATATGTCATATCTCAGGTCATAAAAACATCACCAAAGCTCTAAATAAAGACCCAAAACACTTCTAATATTAAACAATCGTCTGAATTCATTCATTTTCCACCCACTTATTCCAGTGACTGGAGCTTATCCAAGCAGCTCAGAGCACAAGGTGGGGCCCAACCATGCAGAGGCCACCTTTGCATTGCAGGGTACACCCATGCATGCATGCATGCACGCATGCACACACACACACACACACACACACACACACACACACACACACACACTCTCACTCAGACTGGGACAATTTATTTATCTTTAAAATGTCCTTATTGAGGTAACATGACATGTAGGGTCCCCCCTTTCAAGGTGTTGTTGCCATACCACACCCACCAACATAGTCCCCCACCACAGTCTGTGGTGCTCCCTCCCCTCTTTGTCCTGGGTGCTCCCTCTCTCCCCTCTGGTAGCCTCAATTCTATAGGCAGATTTCCAGGGCTAGTTTTTTAGTTTGGCCTCACCTGACCCATTGCTTGCTTTCTCTATATTCCACAAATAAGTGACCCCATCCAGTATCTGGGACAATTTAAATATGCCGATGAACCCAAATTGCCCACCTTTGGGAAGTGAGAGGAAACTGGAGCACCCAGAGAAAATCCATGCAGACCCAGGGAGAATGAAGAAGAGCCACTGCCACACAGACGTGGCCCCCGCCAGGAACTGATTTTATTTTTCTGCTCAACATTATAACAAAATGCTGTTGAGTGAAACCATGTTGTCAAGGACCTGCTATATGGACAATGGATGGTGTTCAAATCCTTTGTAGACACTGCTGTTAAATGTCTATTTATTTCAATGACCCTAATGCCATTGATGAATAAAATTAAAAACCTAAATAAGTGCATTAAATTATATTTTTAAATGACCATGGCGGTTATATATTTTCTCAATTGATTCCTAAAAGAATAACCATCAGTAACAGTTTCCCTAAATATTTGGATTTTACAAAGGGCTTCTCATTTCTGAAAAGGCTGAGAAATTGCTGGTCTAATCCTCTGCTGGTTTGTAGTCAAGTCACTTTGAAACCTCCCCATGTGGTCTTTCTCAAACGGCCCTCAAAAGGGCAATTCCACAGGACCAGCTGCAATCCACCATTCAATGGTGAATTGTTCATCCTTTATTGATGAATCGACACCCAGAATTCAGTAGTCGTAAACCCCCGCCGTAATTAAATTTTACAGATTTCCCACGAACTTGTTGACAAGCGCACAGCCCAAAGGGGTGTCTGGGAATGTATGGAGAAAATAACCCTTCCCACTACAGTGAAAGCCAAGACTGCCTTCCAAATACTTCCCGGTGTTGAGTAGAAAAGTAGCCCCTACCTAAATGGACTGGATAAATCATCATTTCTGGCAAACTGGTTATGAAAGAGTGTGCTGAGGGCTGCTACTTCCAAGCAGAGGTGGTTTTTGTTTAACCTGAATCAAGATATTTAATGCTGACACGGGAAAGTCCAAAGCTGTACATCAGCAGGCTCCTTTCATAACCACTTGATGCTCTCCTGCAGTTATTACTAGTCCAGCTCTCCAGCCCCAACTGCTATTTGCCTTGATGTAAGGCCCTGCCTGATTTATTAGCTAGGGTGAAATTATCCACCCTAAGATCCTTACTAATTTTCTTACATAACCAAAAGGAAAGGGTTGCCATTAAGACACCACATTATAATTTTTCCAAGAGGTTATTCGTGAAAGGAAAGTGTTCAAGCCTGAAGTTAGATGAAAGTGAATTAAAGCCACACACAATTAAAGCCACAAAGGCAGGAAAATGTGGAGGCAAAGCTGGCAGGCTCGCCTCACCCACTATCTGTAATTCCTTCTATTCAACATCATTGAACATGGCTTCAGAAGATTCCACGACATTTTTCTAAAAGCAAGGGTGTGTAAGCAGGAGAAATGAGTCCCCTCTTCCACTCAGAGTCCCTCGCCTCCTGAAAACGGCAGTTGACTCGAGCTTTACTTACAACTATGTATGGTAAAAAGGTTTTACAAACAAATGCTGCACAGATGCATATAGATAGACAGAGGTGTAGATAAACTTATAAACATGGATTACACATAAAATGAACCCTCTAACAGCTACCACCATCACTTTAAACACAGATGCAAATGCTTCCACTTCCAAAGTTAGCTAGGGTTTCTCTGGTCAGTTGCATAGAGTTGCAAATGAAGCCGTCCACTCACAGGGCCTTTTCTCTGTTCCGAGGTTTAGAACAGATGTAGAGGCACACTCCCACCTCAGGAACGTCTGTCTGATCCTGCTGGTCCCCTATGTGGTACTTCCATCCCCCTAATTATCTGCACCCTTCACTCAATTCCTTTTAAAACTTAGTTCTAGGGCCTCCCTGGTGGTGCAAAGGGTTAAGCGCACCGCTGCGGAGCTGTCAGCAGCTGCAGCACGAGTTGGACACCCGGTGGGGGAGATTCCCACATGGCACAGCAGACCTCTCCTGCCTCGCCCGCTGCTCCCCTCAGCAGTGTATTTCTGTCGATCTGCCTGTTCTGCTCCCCACTCTGTTTCTGGCGAACCCTCTCACCACCCCATACCTCTCGCCTGTACCCCAGCTTGTATGCATAAATAAATAAATCTTTAAAGAAAAGTAAAAAATAAAACTTAGTTCTAATATCACCTCTTCCTAGCACCATGCCTAACATGGCACCCCCACTGCCACATCCCAAGCCCCCCCAACCACCACCCCAGCCTTATTTTTCTCCCTAACACTTACCACGTTCTAATATGCTATGTGATTTATTTAAAGTTTAGTGGCGATATTCTTACCTTCCCACATCAAACGCGCACACGCGCACGCGCACGCACACACACACACACACACGCACACACACCAGAATTCAAGCTCCACGGGGGCAAAAACTTTTGTCACTGTTCTGTTCCTGGCATCTGGGCTTTGCATGTCACAGATAATCAGTCAATATTTGTTGATTGGAGTGGGAAAAAAATAGGCAATAGGAAACTATAGCAGTACAAAAGACTACGTTATTTTCTAGATAATTTTAAATTCTTTGAAACTTGTCTTCAATTTTTTTAAAATATATTTTTATCGTTATTTATGTTTTTCACATTTTGTATTCCCCTTGGGTAACCCACCACCAATTCATCCGTGATCCATCTCCGTGGTCCCTTGTATCCTTTTCTACTCCATTTTGTGTCCTTAACCTCCCCTCCTCCCGCATGCCCCCCCCCCCACCTGCTGAGTGTCTTTCTCCTATTTGGTTTCCTTATAGTCCTGATTTGCAGCGACATGGATGGAATTAGAGGGGATCATACGCAGTGAAATAAGCCAGAAAGAAAGAGAAAAATATCGAATGGTTTCACTATAACAGGACTATAAGGAAACTTGTCTTCAAATTTTAAAGAATTTAAGTTCTTCAAAACCTGTTCAACACAGGGACTAAGAAGGGAATGCTCGCTGAATAATTTTTTACTTTCTGTCACTTCATTTCTAAACCAGGCCCACCTGGAGCAAAATTTGTGTGTTAGATTAAGGGTTTGGTTGCTAAAATCACAGGTACAAATGAATGTTCTGGAAATAGACAGGTAGCTCTTAGACTTTGGTTCACATCAGAATCCCTGGGAGAGCTTCTTAAAGCTCTTTTCACATGCCCCACCCCCAGAGTTTTGGATTCAGCAGGGCTGGGGTGCAGCCCAAGAATTCCCATTTCTAACAAGTTCCCAGGTGATGCTGATGCTGGTGTGGGACCACACTCTAAGAGCCACTGGTCTAGCTGTTTCAGAGCAAGCACAGATCAGGCACTGATCTTTACTCATTGCCCCCTCCCTCCCGTGTATTTATTTCTGGCAAAACTAGTCTTATTTTCTCTCCCTTCAATTCCTAAAGGTAAACACATCTTAAAACAATTTAGCTATCCCAGAACTGTTAGCAGGCAGATTGAGGTGTACCCAGGACTCTCAAACTTTGCATGTTCCATGTAAGTTCTGCCAACTACTGCATAAAGACAAACATACTCTTAGTGCCTAAGACCTTCAATACAAAGAACTGTAATGGAATTAGTGTGCAATAGGGAGGAGAGAAGAAAAGGTAATGGTTTCCAATGAAATACCAGAAGTTATCCATGCCCTTGTGGATTAATGCTCAGCCAAACAGGGTTGACCCAGAGCAGGGCCACTGAGGCCCGAAAGCCTGCCACAGGTCTAAGGCACCTTTGGTGGGGACCCATAGGAAAGGGGCAGAAGGGGCCAGGCAGCAAATTCAAAATACAAGTCACGATAAAGGCTGCCGTGGTCAGCCTCCCCATTAGTCTCTCACCATCTCAGTCTCTTTTAAGTGTCTCCCTCCAAGTCTCTGGAACAAGTCCAAGGCCAAGAAGCAAGGGTGGCTCCTTCACATGTCTCTCTGCTCCACGTGCCTCCTCCAAGTTTTCTCCTCCCTAGTACTTTCTAGCTTCCCCTGGCACTCAGCTCCACCCTTCATTAGGTGGGGCAGGGAATATGGAAACTCCTCTTTCCATAGAGATTACACTTTTACAGAACTTCATATCAGTACCCAGCTTTTACATGTCTAGCTTTACATGGGAAGAAGAGGGACCAATACAAAGACTGCTTAGCCAACTCAGCAGGCAGATAAACAAAAGACCCTTTCCTTAGTCTCCTTTAGAATGTTCTGCATTCTTTCTTTGCACTGCCAGTACTGTACCACACACACGGACTCAGTTTGGAAGGATCTAATTGGTCATGGAAATTTCCCACACCCCCATAATATAGGAGCTCCTCTGACCCCCTGGAGTTCTCTCGCCCTGAGTAGCTGATGTTTTGGAGGCCCCACACCACAGGTCCTCACCACCTCTGATTTGGGCTGACTAGTGGTGAATAGTGTCCCTCCAAATCACCAGCATCTCACCTCAAATATCTGCTGAGTCTGTTTGATTTTCTACAGTAAGGTCTGCTCAGAGGCCCTGAGGAAAGACTCGATCGATGCACAGGACCCCCCAGAAGCCTGGGGGTTGGTGGCATTCATGTCCCTGAGTCACTTTCTGTATATGCCTCAGATAACCCAAGAGAGGTGCACAGGTGCCCACCTCAGTGACGCATCTCTTATTGCCTTTTGTCCTTTCTCCAGCTCCTTCATTCTTAAAACCTAGGGTCACCTCCCTAGTAAACTACCAGCACTGAAGTTCCCCTTAGGCTCTGCTTTCAGAAAACAATGAAAGATACTGTCTTAGCCTGGTTTTCTGAAGCTAGCTGTGTGACAGAGTTGCCCACAGAAGGCTCAATACGGGGCAACCTCAAGGATGAATCTATAAGGGGGTGGGTAGTGCAATGACTCAAAAGGTGGGTGCAACTAAAACCTCAGCTGATCTTAACAGGTTTCTCCGGAGCTGGAGTGGCCCTCAGAGTTGTTCCTCATTGGGCAGGGGACTCAGCTGGCCATTAGCCTTAGGCCATACCTGGGAGGCAACCTTACCTTGGATAAGGAAGTTCCCTAAAATCCACTGAGGGTATCCATGCAGGGACCCTGAAGAAGGTTCTGGCTCTGGGTTGAGCACTAGGGATCCCCTGAAACATCACTTTGTCACCTCTTCCTGGCAATTTTCAACAGTGCTGATTGTTAATCATCTCTGTCTCCTGTAGCCAGCCTTGACTGGGAGAGGGAACTTCCTTGCAGACCCAATGTTTAGTAAAAATAAGTTGCATTTGGCATAGAGTAAATATATTAAAGAAACCTAAAATCACAAGTGTAAAAATTGGCTGCAAGGTGCTAAACTTAAGTGCTTGTATATAATTAAATTCCATCAACGATGTGATGTTATATTCAAAACATCCTTTCTCAGAAGGGTTTTTCTTCTAAGCTGTGGTATTTGGGACTGTAGATTTTTTTTTTCACACATCGGGTGAAGACAAAAGTGTCTGTCAAGGCACTTGTTATAAAAGGGCAATTAAAACATCCTGGATCCAGTGTGACTAACGGGTAAAGGCCCTAGTGCTCCTGAAAATACATCACTAATTACAGTCTCATTTAGTGGCAGGCCCAAGCAAAAGCAGGCTACCTCATTTTTCAAATTTAAATAAAGAGCATTAGATACTTAGGGACTCTCCACAGGAGCAGGAAAGTGTGGTCACCTGCATCTCACTTTCTGTCAGGGAATCTCCATAGTCACCGTCCTCTTTAGCAGCAAAGAGCAACTCTACCTCCCTCAAACATCTGGCCTGCCCAAATAGACATCTGTCCTCCACCTACTGCCTTGTCTCTGAAATGCCCTCCTTTTTTAATCACACTTTTTACTGAGATAACTTTAAATTCACATGCAGTGTTAGGAAATAATACAGGAGATCCTGTTCACATTTTACCCAGTTTCCTTGATGTTAGCACACTGTAAAACTACGGTATAATGTCACAGACTAGTAACATCGATACAATCCAACCATCGTATTCAGATTTACTTGCTTTCACTTGTTGTCTTTGGGTGTGTGTGCATGTGTTTAATTTTAATACAAGTTTATCCTGGGACAACCACTGCAGTGGAGTTCCATCACAAGCAACGAGCCCATTGTGCTTTTATAAGCACACCCACCTCCTTCTAACCCCACCCTTAGCCTCCCCCAACAGCCAGGTCCTTAATCCCTGACACCTGGCAACAGCTAATCTATTTTCCTTTCAAAAACTGCATCGTTTCAAACATGTTCCATACATGGAATCATGCCATATACAATCTTTTAGGATTGACTTTTTTCACTCAGGGTAATTTTCTGGAGATTCAACCAAGTGTAATTTTCTGGAGATGCCTATTGCATCAATAGTTCATTCCTTTTTAATGCTGAATAATATTTCATGGTATGGAGGTACCACAGTTTATTTAACCAATCACCAGTTCAAAGACATGTGGGTTGTTTCCAATTGGGTGCTATTAAAACAAAGTTGCTATGATCATTCAAGCACAAGTTTTTGTGTGAGCAGAATTTTCATTGCTCTGGGATAAATTGTACTCCAAGAGTACAATTGCTGGGTGAGATTGTAGTTGTATATTTTGATTTGTATGAAACTGCCAAGCTATTTTCCAGAGTCAAGGTACCATTTTATAGTCTCACCAGCAATATGAGTGATCTGGTTTCTCCACATCCTCTTCAGCCTTTGGTGTCATCACCATTTTTTTTATTTTAATCATTCTGATAGATGTATAGTGATATCTCATTGTGGCTTTAATTTGCATTTCCCTGATGCCTAATGATAAAAACATGCTTTCATGTGCTTAGTCACCATCTATATGTCCTTTTCTTGAAATACCTGTTCTTTTTCCACTGAGATTTTCCATTTTTTCATCTGTGTATAGACTAAGGGGGCAGACGGGGTATCCCTAGGCCAAGCAGGCTTGTGGGTATGTGTATGTGAGGAGGGGGGGCGGTCTTGGAGGGGACAGCGAGATTTCCTGACTTGCTGGGACATTTGTTCTGGGATGTCCCTTGCTGGTGCTACCCACCTAGGTATCTCTCAGAAGGGCAAGAAGTTCTCAGGCTGGGCAGGGAAGGCGAGCACTTCCCCTCACACTTACTGTTGGCAGCAATCCTCACCACTCTCTCTAACCGTGGTGCCGGGCTCGTCACATATTGTCAGAAGGCCATCCATCTGGTCCAGGGAAGGGATGGGCCACCTTGTTTGCCTTCTGTTGCTAGGTGAGGGGTGGAGAAACACAAGGCCTGCTCACATCTTCTGTTGGGTAGGAGGACATAAGCTGCCTTGGGATTGTGCTGTTCTAAGTCTGGGACCCCAAGCCTGTTTACCTGTCTCTCACCAGATTTCAGGCTTCTGCTTTGGTTGCCTCTTGCATAATTTCCAAGGGTTATAATTGTACTTGACCAGTAGAAGCACGGACAAGAAAGGTGTCCACACCATCTTGTCTGATCAGAAGTCTAAAATGTCCTTTTGAGGAGGTATTTCAGCTCAGTTATAGCTAAGTTTCACCTTCTGCCCTATATAAGAGAACAGGGAGGTGATTAGTACCCAGGTATGTTCTCCTCTGGCCTGAGTTGTTCCCAGGACATTATTCATAGAAGTTTGGAAAAAGGCAAATTCAGAGATGTTGAAAATTTTACAGAGACAAAGGAATATTAGAGATCACCTAGAAGTGGTTTTTAAATATTCCAAGTCATGGAACACATTTTTCTTCATATGTCCTGCAATAAGGAAGGTCAACATTTAGATATAGCAATGGATTAAAAATCTAGAGGAGTTCAGGAGCACAGTTTAAAGGACTGACCTAGTCCAATGAGCACTTGGAAACCCAAAAAGTATACAATTTGCTTAAAGTAACAAGTTAGTGGCAGAACTAGTATTAAAATCTAAGTCTCCTGAGTCATCAAGTCTAATCCAAAAGAAGTAAAAATATATACCCACCCAAAGCTTTGTACATGAATGTTCATTGTAGCTTTATTCAAAAGTTGGCATCAAACCATAGATATGTCAACAAGTGACTCAATCAACATAATGTGGTACATCCATATAAGGGAATACTATTCAGCAATAGAAAGGAATGTGTGATAGATGAATACCACAACACAGATGAATCTCAAAAGCCTTATTTGCTGCTGGAGAAGTCAGAAACAAAAACAATCCATATTGTACGGCTCCATTTATATAAATATCTTATTTATTTGTTTGTTTATTTATGCATGCGAGCTGGGGTACAGGCCAGAGACATGGAGCAGTGAGAGGGTTCACCAGAGACAGAGTGGGGAGCAGAACAGGCAGATCAACAGAAATACACTGCTGAGGGGGGCAGCAGACAAGGCAGGAGAGGTCTGCTGTGCCATGTGGGAATCTCCCCGGTTGGGCGTCGAACTCGTGTCCCCACTGCCAGCAGCTCCACAGAGCAGCACTTAACCGCGGCGCCACCAGGGAGGCCCTATATAAATATCTCAAACTGACCTTGACAATTACATTATTTTCTCTTTGGGCCTTCACCATCACACTTCCTCCCTAAAATGTTTAGCTTATTGAATTATTTTATTGACATATAAGGTGACCTCAATCCCAATTTAGGCTGTGCAATTTTGAACTCTACTCCTACTTTCCATGTCTGTGAAACAGAGCAGCTGACCTAGATGATTTAGAAGGTCCTGTCCTGCACTAAAACTATAAGACTATAATGCAGGAATGTGAATGGCCATATAGCACAAGGATAGGACTGGAGTCACCTGTACCCATGTGAAGGACACCAAGATGGACTCTGGGGCTTTCAGGACTCAAGGATTCTTCAGACACCTAAAGAGAAAAGCAGCCCCAACCATAATTTTCTATCTCTGTTTACCAACAGCAGGGCAGGATCCTGTCGAGGACCTATTTTGTACATAAGGAATCAGGGTATAGCTATGAACCGAGGGCAACCAAGTGTGAACTGAACAAGGAATTCAGGGCACCCTCAGTAAAGGGATCCTCCTAAAAAAGCTACTCCTCAAGTGATCTCTCTGTCCACCTAATTTCTGTTCTGGAACTTTAACAAGAATGATGGGGTTTCTGTGCTCATGGCTCTCGCCTTTAACCATTTAAGACTATTCTCCAGGTCACTAATGAAACCCACAGCTCCTCCCTTGTCCAGAGAGCACAGCCTTCACAGGTTATGTTGCTGAAGGAGCAAATTCTTGTACTGCCACAAATTCCTCTGTAGCCTTAGTCACAGATTACTTTGACAATGGGTATTTATTGTATCCCCTCTCTGAGAGTCTTAGAAATTTCACCAGGTGGCCTAGAGAAGACTAGAATCATAAGCACAGTTTTCCTCCAGCAGGCAGAGAAAATTAGAAGAAAGTAATGATCAACTGAGGATTGGCTAATTGATAGAACGCTCTACAAACCCTTTGCTGATTTTAACAGACAACCGAGGTCCCCATCTTATTTCCATCCTTCATTCCTCTTAGAAGATACATCCAAATCAAGGCCTTCCATTCCACCCGCAAGGATGAGTGCTGATCAAATTCCAAGGTCAAATTGCAAGTCTCCTGTGATCTATGGATCATAGATTGAGAAATAGCCGGTAGAATCAAAGGTCTCCTATCTCTTACCCCACTCAGAGTTTGGGATAGATCAAGAAGAAATCTGCCGGAAGGCTGGCAGGGGAGAGGGACCAGAACACAGAGTTCTCTCTCCTGCCTGTGGCAGTGCAGTAGAGGTAAGCAGGTTCCTATGTCTCCTTTTCTACAATTTCTCTGCTTCCCCTCTAGGTCAAGCATGCCTCCTCTTACTGAACTATAAAACATACCCAGAGTGGGTTATGGAGGAGGCACGGGAAGTAAAAGAGGGAGCAGGAAGACAAGAGTGAATTTTTAAATAAATTGTATCATGCTTGACGTATGCTAACCTCTGAAGGGCAATATTTCTGGCTTTCTAATCTCCTTTGATTATTACTGATTTTATTCTGTTCTGTCTCTTCAGTCACAAACCATAGAAATCAACTCTGGGCTTTACCGAATTGAAGGAAAGGCTCAAAAGAAGGACTTGGGAAGACCAGCAACTCTAAGAATTTCCATCAGGAACTTATAGAAAACCCTTCTGCATGAAGACATAGGAATGATTCTGTCCTGGTGGTTCTCTATCTTTGGTCACTCTGCTTAAGATTCAAATTCTCAAGGCATACAGTCAGATTGGCCTAGCTTCTGCGGTAACCCACCCCTTGGTCACTGGAACCAGAAAGAGAGAAGAAGCTGAGTCCAATTATCAGAAGGGAGAATAATCCTCACATTGATCACAGTCTCAGAGGCCATGCCCCAGAGCCCATGAGCCACATCCCAACCTTTGCCTGGCTGGCTCCCGCTCCCCTCAAGGTCTCAGAATGGCCCTCCTATGAGCCTTCCCTTCCGTACTTGACATAAATATAATGTCACCTATTATATTTTGTTAATATCAGTATGTGCTACTCTGTAAAAGGTCTGTCTCTCCACCAAGCTGTAAGCTCCAACACAGCAAGCACCACGTCTATTTGCTCCTCAACTGCCTGACAGATAAGCTAATACTCAGCACATATTTTTTAAAGGAACACAGAGAAAAAGAAGTTTCCTTCTATGCTCTGGTAGAGTTAGAGCACCCTTCGCTCTTCAAGGAGTAAGATTCTGATTTGGAAGAAGACTCCTTAGGCCTCTAGCCAGCTCCCCAAATTCTAGGGTAGTTCAACAGAGTTCAGCACTGAGGTTTGGAGGCAAAACCACAGTTCATGAGAAAATATCACTTTGCCACTATTTGCCAGTCCTTCTCCCAGGCATATAATTTCTCCAGGCATCTCATGAATAGGAGTAAGAGATTGTGGTAGGACTGAGGTATCAAATTCCCAATGTCATATCATAACATTCCAAAGCACTATAATTTTTATCGTCTGTCTCTGAATCTTTTTATATTACACATAAAGATGAAGTAAGGGGGAAAATAACCCCTGCCCCTTATGGTACTGACTCTAAACAGGGGATGAAAAAAATGTGTGTATAATTTCTCAACAAAGACCACTAGGATGTGTGTCGTTACCTCAGGATGTCATCATTTGAAGAGAGTGTTGTATGATTTTAAAGCAGTGCCAATGTCATGGATAAACTGTTGCCCTCCGTGCCAGATCACCCTGGATTTGAATCCTCAATTACTAGCTGTATGACCTGAATACTTACTTCTCTGCATATCAGTCTCTTTAAGATGAGCCTAGGGGGTTGTTGTAATGTCCACGTTGAGGAGTGACTAGGCATATTCCCATTTAACATGTGAGCCTTGCCCCTGAGAACAGCAATGTCTCCTTCAGTAACACCCTGAGAGGGTAGGCTTGGTCACATATGTTGCAGTACCTTTAAGAGTTTGGGAGGTTTTAAAGATTGGCCAGAAGATAGTTTCAGCAGAAGAACCAAACTCTTCTGCTTTAAAAATTAATAGAAATGTGTGTGTTCCGAAGCTAGATGCCAGAGAGGAGAGAGAAGATCCAAGGTAAAAAGTAGCCACTGGGAATTTCTCATTGGTCAAAAGAATTGCACGAAGGTGGATTTAGAATAGTCAATTTTATATTGTTGCTGTCGTGACTGACACCCTCAAAAATTGTGGCATACACAATTTATTTGGTGGATGATGTTTTGGTGAAATTGGACAATGGAGAACTTTTCCTTTCGAAGTCAAAGTTGAAGGGTCAGAAAGGACTACAGCTGTAGAACCCAGAGTGATAATCAGGAGCCCAGAGGTGCCAAGAATCTGGGGCACTATCTTGGACAGGAAAAGGTAAGCTTCTCTCTCAGAAGGGGGCAGTTGGGCTTCTGGCCACATGCAGGTTGATGAATATACATTGATCAAGCACAACTTACGAATTAATGAAAGATCAGCTTTACTGTTACTTTGTTCTCACTGTCCCTTTAATGTTTATTCAGTGGGAGTTACTTCCCCCACCCTCGAATGAAAATACCTGCAGGTTCATGGATTTTCTGTTAACTCTTAGGTAAAAGACAATCTTATGCTTATTTGGTACCCCCTAAGAGTCTTGATTCGCAAACCGTGTCTAGTATAAGAGAGGAAGCAAAACTGTGCACTTGATTTGGCCTTGTAAACTTCTGGCTTCCCCAACTGGGACTTAGATTGGAATCTTACAAAGGGACAAGGTTGGCTTTTAGTCTACTTCTCCACTTTGCTGGTCACCGCTCTTCTTTCCAATCCCATTCCCCCACCCGTGATTAGCAGACTGGCCAAATTCCAATCCCTGCAGGGTGGTTGCTTCAATTATCCATTGCTGCATTTAAATAAAAAAAAAACACTCCAAAACCTGTTGGCTTAAAACAACCTTATAGCTTGTAATTCTGCAATCTGGGCTGGGTTTAACAGGACAAATCTGTTCTATGTAGAGTCTGTTGAGAATGGAACATTCAAGGTGGCACCTCCACCAGGATGACTGCAATCGCTAGGGCTGGCCAAGATGTATCTCACTTCATGTAAGTAGCCTGGGCTTCCTCAAAGCATGGCTGTCTCAGGACTCTGATTCCTTACCCAATCTCTGACTTCCAAAAGAAAATCCAAGTTACCAGTTCTTTTAAATAAGAGTCACTTCTGTTGCATTCAATTATACAAAGCAAGTCACAGATTCAGAGAGAGGAGGCAGGTTCCACCTCTTCATGAGCAGAACCTGATGTTTATACAGAGATGGGAGGAATTGTGGCCATATTTGGAAACTAAACATCACAGTAATAGAAGTGGTGCAAGTAAGGGTAGAAAGATCTGACTTAAACAACTCTACTCTCTAGTCCCAACAGATGTTTAGAAATGACTCAGTCTTTCATGGCATCCTCAGAAAGTCCAATCACCAGGGAATTCTCTCTACAGTTATTCTCATTCATGCAGTTGTATCTCTGAACTCCACAGTCACTTGTGAGTCCTTCCTCAGTCACTAGTCATAAAGAATCTCAAGTTAAAAAAAATGAATTAAAACCTGCTCTGGGACAGACTTTTATTTTTTTTTTACAGGATATAATTGAGAGTCCCCTTCCTGGGGGAAAAAATGCTTAATCAATATTCTAGTAAACTCAATGTGATTAAGTTTTGGCTCTGTGAGACTAATTACTCCCCACCCAGTTGAGTGGCAGCTAAGTCAAGAACCCAGTGATCTTAAACCAGTCATTGTATGCTGTAACAACAATTATTATCTAACCATTCTCTTTTCCTATAAAATGTCCCCATCAAAAGTAAATCTTTAAATTGGTCCACGAAGATTCTCTTCCTTTACATGCATGATTGTTTGAAAGGTTTAAAATGCATGCTTATAACTAAATGGAATGAAAAGTTTCCTTTAATGTTAGCATATACATCCAGG
The DNA here is from genome assembly GCA_004024925.1 of Scalopus aquaticus. NCBI lineage: Eukaryota > Metazoa > Chordata > Mammalia > Eulipotyphla > Talpidae > Scalopus > Scalopus aquaticus. Next base: position 12,949 of record PVIJ01005569.1, on the reverse strand, counting down.
TTGTTGCTGCTGTTATTTCTCAATTAGAAAAAAATCCTGGAAGACCTCATACTAGCTCTCTCCTAAATAGTCCACCTCTGTCTGGTTCCTGAGAATCCCTCTCCCACCCTTGCCCCACCAAATCCTGAATAAGCGCATAGCCATCTCTATCCTGACACTGTAGGCAGCAACAGCTCTCTCAGGTGAAGGTGAGGCCACATTCATTCAATGTCTCCATCTGAAGGAAATACATGTCAGACCCTCTGAGTCACTCTGCAGAAGAGCCTCTCCCTAGGCTTGACCAAAAGGAGGCAGCCTCTAACTCCAGTAATTTCCCCTTCATTACCGAGGAGGGTAGACTTTCAAGGATCATGAAACCCATCCTTAGCAATATCATTTTAAATTACATTTTGGTCTTGTAATTTTATATCTGTTGCACCTTGGAGCTTTGCTTGTATTATATAAACCTGAGCTTTTAAAATTTTACTTCTAAAGGGAAGAGCAACCCATATAGCTAAAGGTGTCATAGAGAACCAGGTCACCCATACATAGGTTAGGAATGTAAATTCATTTAACTTCAATCAGCTTGCCCAATAAATTGAGTCCATACCTAAATATCTTTAGTGAGGACATTACTCTCACCTACTCCCAGCCTCAAAATACTTAGATCCTACTTTTCTACCCATTTTCATATAAACTAAGATCTGCCAACTTAGTGACTTCCTCATAGCTACTCCTAACCTTGTGGACAGGGCCCAAATTTTAACTTATGGCCACTGCCTTGGAAGCTCAATGTATGGGTAATATTCTCTCATTGAAATTGAGAATTATTTATTTTCTCCCTTTCATGTCCCAGAGTTACAGAGCCAAACTACCAGAGTTGTAGGAGCCAAGGAAATTTCTTCAGTGTTTATAGTTTCCATCTGACTATTTTAACCACAGTCATGGATTTTTTCTAACATGCCATTATGGGTACAGGGAACTTCTAACCTATGCCTTATGAATACATAGTTTACAGATGTCTGGTCAGATATTTTCTTCCTGCTGTGTTCTGAAGGGTTTGTAGCAATGAGAAGGTAATGGAGGAAAGTTCTAAAAACATCATAAATGGTACTTATGATTTCCTGGCTAACAAAATTTGGTCTTTCATTGTTCATTAGACTGTTAAGCACCAAAATAAGCCACCATTGTTATCACTAAGAATGTGTTTGCCTTTTTCTATAAAATCTAAGTACATAGAAGAAATCTTCCTGTGAAAGTGGAAATGAAGGGTGGGAAAGGGGGTAACTCTTGCCAGTAGATTCTCAAAAAGAAACTACAGATAAAATACTAGCTCTGTTGTATTACCCCAGATTGCGGCATTTATTACAATGAAGGTTTCCCAGTATTTTGACCATTATCTTTATTTAAATCTCCTTATTAAAAATTTAACAGTGAAAAAACCTAAAGGAGAAAAAAAAATACTCCACAAACTGAAAACTTATCTCTGAGTTACCCTTTAGTAGTAATTATTGACCACAAATCCCAGCTTCTAAACTGCTTCCCTCCCCTTCATCCACTATTGAATTCCCAAAACTTGAGGGAACGTTGCAGATTATGCCTCCATGTGACCTCCACTCTGGGGTAAGGTCTAGTTCTGCTCTTCAGAGCATCATAGGACAAGTCTCCTGCTTCCCTATGACAGCACTTCAAATGAGGACAATAAAAACTCCATATACCTACAGTTATTATGTATCACTTACTATTTCTGTATAATTAACTACCCCACAACCCAGTAGCTATAAACAACAATGATTTTATTGCTCATTATTCTGTGGGTCAGGAATCTGGACAGGTCAACGGGACAACTCATCACTATTCCATGTGACTCCACTGGGTCTGGAGGATTCAAAATGGACCCACTAATGTGTTTACAGCCTCAGTGCTCTCTACCGAGTGGGTACCTGGGTACCTGGGCCTCTGTGCCTCCACTTGGTCTCTCATCATTCAGTCATCCAGCTCAAGTTTCATTTTGTGGCAACGATCTTCAAGAAGGGCCAAGTCAGAAGCTGCAAGAACTCTTAAGGCTTAGACTGGGAAGTCGCATCATTGCTCTGCTGTTCTATTGGCTAAAGCAAGTCACAAGGCCAGCCAAAATTCAAGGGCAGGGAAATCAACTCCATCTCTCAGTAGGAGAAGGAGCAAAGTCACATTGTGACTGGGGCCTCCCTGGGGGCACAGCTGGTTAAGGCACAGCACTGTGAAGCTATGCAGAACCACTGCAGCATGGGTTCAATACCTGGCCAGGGAGCTTCCCACATGGCGCAGCAGACCTCTCCTGCTTTGCCCGCTGCTCCCCTCAGCAGTGTACTTCAGTAGATCTGCCTGATCTGCTCCCCACTCTGTCTCTGGTGAATCCTCTCACCTCCCCTCCCCCCACCTCTGGTCTACAACCCTTGTATGCATAAATAAATAAATCTTTTAAAAAAGGGCATGTGACCTAGGAAGAATAATTGTAACCATTTTTAATAACAACCTACCCGTTCAAGGTTACAACCTAGAACAAAATAAGAGTCTTTGCTCCGCACCCTCTAGAAAGACTCTAGTTTATGTACAATGTTTTACACAGGGTTATGATGGTAAGCAGAAAAATCACAGAAGAATTACAAATGGTCAGTAAACATAAGAAAGCTCAATGCTAATAGAGAAGAAAGTTAAAAGTAAGAGAGCATTTTTCATCTGCCAAAGTGGCAACTTTGGCAAAATCACAAATCTTTGAATGTAAAGGATCTACAGCCATAAATATTTGTGATTTCAACTATTTGAAAGCAACCTCAAAGGCTGGATTTGAACTGTAGTAATTTGAAAATATGCTGAGGCCCAAATTTGAATACCACATGCTAGGAATGCAAAATTGAGTCATAAGAACTAGAAATGGGGCCCTAGAAAGCCTCTGAAAAATAAATTTCAATTCAACTTTACTATTTTTGCTACTTTGGCATGTTGGTCTACTTACAAACTGGGAGGAAATATGCCAAAATGTCAAGGATACTTGAATAGTGGGTGATTTATAATGTCTTCAGAATTTTTTGGTACTTTTCATGTGTTTTGTTTCCAAATATTTTATTCTGATATTCAACTAAAAGAGTAGAGATTAGACCTCAGACTGAACGCAATATTCCAGTTAGGGCTTCTTTCATTTTTCTTGATTAAGACAAGCACATTTCACATGAAGGTGTCTGCACTGTAGTTCCCTCTGCCAGAAGCGCCCATCTGCCTGATGTCTACCTGTCTTCTTCTTTGCTGCCCTCAAGTCTTTGCCCAGGGAGGGGGAAGGGCTGCGTAGGGGGAGTACAACGGACGATGGTGGAAGACTGGGTGCTTTGGTGGTGGAAGAGCTACAGGGACTACACCTCAAGGGGGCCATCCCATATTTTCAAAACACTAATGAGGTCAATAAATTTAAAAATAAATGAAATTTAAAAAGAATCATTGCCCGAATGCCCTTGCCACCTGATTTAAAATTGTAAATAATCCCTTGTATGATGCCTCCTTTCCCCTTACCTGTTTATTTTTTTCCACAGCAGTTATCTCTGTCTGATATCTCATATAACTTGTTTATCTGGTATTGTCTCCTCACCCTTGCCTGCCATAGAATTTAAGCTATGAATAGGTAAGAAGGTTGTATTCCCAGATCCTAGAGCAGGGCCTGGCATACAGTAAGTCTTCAGTAAATGTTGTTCGATAAATAAATGAGCTTTTAAAAAATGGGACTCAGTTCAGGGCAGGATCCAGAGAGTCTGTGGCTGCTCAGTACTCACATCCTGCATTTCTCGTCATTCAACCTCCAACAACACAAACTTTTTAATAGTCACACCACACAGGTGCCTCTTATTAAATCTGTTGTCAGTGAAACTTCCAGACAGACCTTTTACCGTTTGTACAAGAACTATTTTATATACTGTCCTACTATAAACCATGACTCTGTATTTTTATTAAATTTTAGGTTCAAGTTCCTGTATTTAACGTGTTAATGGTGGCCATTATTTCAGCAGGTTGAAATGGTTTTGAATTTTGATTCTAACATTTCTTATATCAGCCACACTTCTCAGCTTTGTCTGAAGATTTGATGAATCACTTAAACATCTTCATTGTGTTTCTGCAGAGCAGAGACCAAAGAATAGGTACAAAGTGTTGAATGGTGGCTTGTATCAGATCATTGATTAATGTATACATTGTCTTGCTTAAAATCTCTCTGTGACATTATTAAATGGATGTTATCTCCAATTTTCTGGTGCAAAAACAGGTTCCGTTAAACAGATAACTTACTCAAGGCCTCATATACAGTAAGGGGTACAATGAGGATTCCTACTTGGGTCACCAAAACCCATATACAGTTGTATCTTAAAGATTATCCTAGGTCTTTATGGCCACCTGAGGCTTTCACTTCCAGAAGTAGGTTGCTGGCTACAATGCTAATAGAAATTACAAGCACTGCACTTAAAGAAATATTTCTGGACTACTAGTCAACCCTCACTGTGCATTAGGATCACTTGGGAAGCTTTAAAAAAATTAACATGGATGTTCAATTTCTACCTCCTAGATTTTCTGATTTAACTGGTATGTAGTAGGCAACCTAGTCTATAAAAGCTCCCCAGGTGATTCTAATGTGCAGTCAAGGCTGAGAACCACTGCATCCAGACAGGGAAGTAGAGGAAATGCAAAATTGCCAGCATTTAATTATTCATTAGTGAAAGAAACACTGCATTTACAAATCCCCCCATGATCTCAAAAACCCAAGCATATATTATATATGTACATAGCGCTAAACCAGAACCTTCTTTTCTCCAACTCTTGACCCCACCCACAATTCCACCAGCACCTTCCTAGAGTGACTGATATTCCTCTCATCCCTCCCTTCCCCACCACACACATTTGACAGGACATTCTTACAGTCCTGGGGGTTAATTCCTGGGGCAACTCCTTTGATGCCATTGAAGCCCTCCCTTGGGGAGAACACTAATGCCATTTGGCTTCACACCAAGTTTAAATAAAACATATTATGTTGTTGTGGCTAAATTGTGCGGAGATCCAAACATTCACACCAATGAGTGTTAAATGAACAGAGATCTATTTCTTCCATGACTTTGTAGTTTCGTTCTGCTTTTCTGAACAAATGTGTTTTATTTCTCTTGTGTTTAAACCTACTGATTTCTAAACTGCCATTTGAATTGAAGCATCCTTATATATTTTATGAATTATCACACCCAGTTTCATTGTTTTACTCCTTAACTTTTTTTCCCTGGGCCACATTGCTTCTGACTCCATTTTCCACAGTCAAAACTCTAAAGGAACAAAGTGGAGAAACTTAAAATTTTGCAAACATTGAGCTGACCCAGCTGTGAAATAATAGTACAAAGAACAATTTTCAATTCCATACTAGTGGGAATATATTTCCCAGAGGTTTTTTGTTTTGATTTTTATTTTGTCCCCCACTCTCATGAAGCATCAAACCCCAGTCAGGTGACTTTTAAATGGTCAATCTAAAACTACTATAAGTATGTGTATGTTTGATGTTAATGGATCCTACATTTCCAGGGTGAGCAAATAAAGACCTTCAGAGAATGCAAAGAAACTCCAGTGAACATCAATCAAAAGGCCATAAACAGTAGTGTACAGCTTCCCTCTGGAATAGCAAAGTCTTAATACTCGGAAATGTTGAGACTTCAGCTGTGTGTGTTCTGTAATATGGGTCTTTTGAACTGTAGATTATGTCTCACTTTACTCATTTGTTCAATACAAAGAAATCAGCCTACATACTGCTGGAGGGGCAGAACACATCGCTACCTTTTTCTTAGAATTTCCAGTCTCATTGGCGGCAGGTCAGGCACAATCCTTAACAGACTTTTTTGTTCAAGATGTTTTTTTCTCAGGGATTCTCCATTTTTCCCACATACTCCTCCTCACTGTCAGGGTATCATTTAATAAGGTTAACATTAAGCCCCCACCCCTTTCCCAGCAGGAAAGCTTGGGAGGCTTGAATAGATAAAAGGGAATTGATAAGGTTGCTATGGGAACCAGGCGATAAAACTGATCACTTTGACCCTGAATACAGAAGCAGGGCCAGGACACACTCTGAGCCAAAGGTCAATGCCCAAGACCAAACATCCCAGCACTAACTGGCCCAAACCGTGACTCCCTAGTCATGAAAAGCCTGCAAAAATAGGTTATAAAAGGGACTCCCAAATCCTTTGTGTGCAGACTTCTCCCATCTTTTTCCGTTGCTTCTCTTAGCAGAGTATTTCAATAAATCTGCCTTTCCTGTCCTCTACTCTGTCTCTGGTGAATTCTTTCACCCCAGGACTTCCGGCCTCACCCCAATTCTTTCCCACAACGCTCATCACAGTCCCTCTAGCAAAAAACATCTTCCCCCATTCTCAAGTGGTCCCTTTCAGAAGTCTGTCTGGCCCAGTTTGTTTATTCCTCCTACTAAACCTGTGTGTGTTTAATCCCTTCATTCAAGTAGCTGCCATTGGTCATCCACTAAGTACAGAGTAATGAGTTACAGAATAGAGGTGATAAAAATAGCTCCCTGAACTTTTACATAATCAGTGGCATTGTAAGGATTTGAGATAATATAAGAATGTTATCTCCATTTTACAGATGAGGAGGAAGAGAAGGTTTGAGAGATATTATCTCATTTGCTTAAAGTCACACATAGCTAATAAGTGGGGAATGGGAACTCACATCAGTCTGATTCTACATATTTCCTTCTGAATCTCCAATATAGACTCCTTTCCTTGTGACTACAGAGGGACAAAGACATGGACAATTTTCTGAGTAGGGTTCCCAGTTCCAAGGGCTATAAATTCCAGGTTAGCATTTCCATTTCATTGAGAAGTTTAACAAATGTTTGAGATGTAGGTCTTTCATAGGCCTTTACATAGAAAAGTGCTGTGTTTTAGTGATGTTTTATGAAACCTAATCCAAGCAGTAGCCTGAAGAATTAGAGAGCGAAAAGCGAATCTGAGCACAGACCAGTGTCAATTCCAGGTCACCATATACAAGCTGTGTGATACTGGGCATGTCATTTAACCTCTCTGAACCTCACTTTCCTCATCCTTGTTTTATTAAAGGGGGAGAGCTGTATCTACTTCACAGAGCTATGGAGAGGATTACATGAGAAAAAGCAGTTCCTGCTCCTAACACAATGCCTAGCACACAGTAAGGGCCAGATGTGACTGATCCTGAGCAATAAGGCACTGAAACTGGCCAAGGACAGTGTCCAAATAATTCACCAGTCACTGAGTTCTTCACTCCCACACACAATTGTAAGACCATTTAGGTTGAGGGAACAACAATAATGGGATTTATTTAACAAGGGAGGGATACTGCAGCCACAAATGGCCATTTACCTCACCTGAAGCAGTGTCCACTGAGGTCCTAAACAAAAGGCGTCTAAGACGGCGTCTTCCCACTACTGAAGACACGGAGCTCCTATCTTGAACGAAAGGCCACACTCCCAAGATGGCGTCTTCCCACCGCTGAGGGCCTAGAGCACACGGCAGCCAGACAATTGGTCAGGATCCAACCCACAAAGACAGCAGAAGACACAACAGGAGATGCTCCCTGGAGCTGCCGAGATGAGCCAGTGAGGCACCGGACAAGCGACACTGGAAACAGCAGCTGCAGCAGCCGAGCCACCTGACAAGCGGCCCACACTCGTGCAGCTGAGTGAGGCACCCAGCTCCTGGTCTTCGCCTTCCCCTCCAGGTTATAACAGCAGCAAAGCTGGGAACAATCTCAGTCACTCAGTGTAGGGCCAGGAAGGCGCGAAGCAGGTTCTCTATGATCCGGGCAGATGGGTAAAGGAGCAGTCCTGGAGCCCCCGGAGGCTTTTTAGGCTTTTAATGTTTTTCTAGAGCATTTGTAGAGAGGCAACAGGTGCAGTCCAGGCAGGGGCGGCCAAGGGGCCAGGAGGCTGGCAGGTCTCCTAGCCCCCCGCATGTCTTTATTCTCTCTGGGCTCTCTGCCGCACGGTCCTCTGCCGCCAAGCTCTGTTCTCCGTGGCCTCCAGGCCCAGGTGCGCCCACTCGCGCACGCCCACACCCCACTTCAGGTGCCCGCCAACAGGAATGCGTGCGGGACCGCAGGGGTCTATCATTGATGCTCGGGCGGAAAAACCTGATAACTTCATTTACCTTACACTCAGCTGCCTGCAAAGTCTCTGAAATTTTCTCCTGTGACGTTGGCTGGAAGCCTCTCCACGTCCTTTGGAGGTCCGCAACAGCCTTCTGGAAGATCGGCATGGTGGAGGCAGGAATGGCTGACCCCAAAATTGCTGAATCCTGGAAAATGCTGAAATCGCGAAAATGCTGAATAATCCCCTAAGATGCTGAGTCCCTGGGGTGCTTCTGCAGACCCTTATATTTCCTATCAGAGGCTCCACCCCCACCGACACTTGTCGGTATTTCGCCTGGGGCTATTCGCCCTCACCTGCGGCCCCCTCCAGGGGGCGCCACCTGTAACAGCCTTTGGCTTCAGCTCCCTCGTTACATGATGCCATGTTGAAAGAAAGTAGTGACAGAAGAAGGGAATGAAAGGAAATGAACAGAAGAAGGGAATGAAAGGAAATGAATCAACAGTGAAGGAATAATTGAGAACATTCAATAACTTATTGATGAGAAGGTTGAGGGAGAGAAGGGGGCAGATAGATAGGACTTGGCTTGGGCCTTGGTGGACCCCACCTCAAAGAATATCCTAGTACCCAAGTCCATAATGGTAATCAGAAAAGGACCGGTCACTTTTGACTTTACGAGAACCCTTTCAAATCCCTTCTTTTGTTTTACCATAGTGTTGTGATCCATGCTGGCTTAAGGAGATCATCTGTTCCAGGAAGAGCCTGATAAGTACTGACGCATTAATAAGAGGTGACGTGATCTTTGGTCTTCCTTTCATTAGTCTCTGCTTTTGGTCAAGGTATAAATTTTGTGGTAAAAAGTCAAAGTTTTGGACAGTTCGAGTCCCCAATGCATCCCATAATGATCACCAAATTATTTGTCCACACAACCCTATTGATACTTCCACAGCTATATAAATACATTATGTTCATTGTTGTGTTGTTTGTATAGTAGAAAAAAGGGATTAACCTAAGTAACCATCAGGAAGAGACAGATTACATACCTGTCATTGGTTGTTTTTTTTTAAGATTTATTTTACTTATGCATACAAGCTGGGGTGCAGGCCAGAAGTGTAGGGGGGGATGATAGGATACACGAGAGACAGTGTGGGGAGCAGAACAGGCAGATCGACAGAAATACACTGCTGAGAGCAGCGGGCGAGACAGGAGAGGTCTGCTGTGCCATGTGGGAAGCTCCCTGGCAGGGTATCAAACTCATGCTGTAGTGGGTGCTGATAGCTTCATAGTGCTGTGACTTAACCCACTATGCCACCAGGGAGGCCCAAAATACCTGTCATTGTTAAGAACGCCATGTGTAAAAATGTGTCAATATAGAGCAACCCCACGATACCTTGAGAAGAAAATAAGGACCAGAAAAATACCATCCTATTAGTGTTTTTTTTTTCAAAGAAGATATAAAGACCCCTATATATGCATCAAAAGTATTTTTAAAGGGTTCCAAAAATGACCAACCAAGTTATTTCTGAAGGGGGTGTGGGGTAAAGAAAAAAATGTCTACATTGCAATTTGCTTTTATAAAGTTCTATTCTGCTAAAATATTTGCTGTGTGAATTTATCAGTTTTATGCTAAGGAAGAAAAGTAGTTCAAAAAAATCTTTATGGTTCTGTGAGGTCCTGCAGGCTGAAAACAGTCTATCAAATGCAGCAGCTTAAATTAAAAAGACAGATGTGTCTTTTGCCCAAGTTGATGATTGTGTTTGTATTCTCTGTACTATTAGGTGATTGTATTCCTCCAGAGGAACTTTATTTGATTTTAAATTAGAGATAAGTGAGTTATAGTCATAGGACTATTGTATTGATACAGCGTTGAAATTGAATGTTTATTGGTAATAGCAGCCAATAGCCTGATGGTTATGATGAACAGATTTCTCTCCAGATGTCTGAATAGTGATACCTACAACACAACAACACTGTTAACTATAATGTCAGCTAAGCTTTGGGTGTGCCCAATATACACCCAGCAGGGTGCTAGATGTTTTGGATGCATCATTTCATTTAATCCTCACAACACCCTTGCAGGGCAGGTATTATTCATGTCATTTTAGAGATGAAGCCAACTGTTAGCTTCCTAGCTAGAGAATTCCTTAAAATAGTTTTTATTCAAATTCTTTAAGATGCAGTTTACTAAAACCACACTGGTAGGCATGTTTACTTCTCATCATAGCATGGAGAACTTGGCACTTCCCAAGGCCCCAAGGTCTGTGATATACCAACACATTAAGCATCTCCTCTCTCCAAAAATTCACTTGTAGGGGACTTGGAAGGCAAGCATGCATTTGGGTAGATAACTGAGATCCTCTTGGCCTCAGTTCCTTTTTTAATTCTGTGTTGAGAATAGGGATGCACATATCTTTTCAAGATAGTGATTTTGTTCCCTTCAGATAAATACCCAGAAGTGGAATTATTTGATCATATGGTAACTCTATTTTTAATTTTTTGAGAAGCTTCCATGCTGTTTATCATAGTGGTTACATCCACCAAGAGTGAACCAGGGTTCTCTTCTCAGCACTTATTTCTTGATTTTTGATAATAGCCATCATGATGGGTGTGAGGTGCTTTTGACTAGCATTTCCCTAATGATTGAATATTTCATGTGTCTGCTGCCACTTGTATGTCTTCTTTGGGAAATGTACATTCAAATCCTCTGCTCATGCTTAAATTGGAGTTTGTTTTTTTTTCTATTGAGTGGCATGAGTTCTTTATATACTTTATATACCAAACCCTTATCAGATACATGATTTGCAAATCTTTTCTCCCATTCAGTAGGCTGTCTTTTTATTTTGTTGCTGGTTTCCTTTGTTGTCCAGAAGCTTTTAGTTTGAAGTAGCTTCACTTGTTTACTTCGATCTCAGTTTCTTCATCTCTAAAATGGAAAAAACAATACTCTCCAAAACTACTTCAGCCATTGTTTAAAGGATTAAATAAGGTAATTCATGTGAAAACTCCAATGGAACAAAGAAGATATTTGGTTTTTCTTCACAGGTAGGAAGATTAATATTTAAAAGTAAAACAAACAAACAAACAAAAATCTCTGCCATATATCCATGACTTTAAAGATGAGAGTCTTTGAGTGAAACGATCCAAAATAACATATCCAAAGCACAGTGCAGTCAGTCCTCAAACCCCAGTCTTCAAAATCCAAAACTCAAATACTTTCTACTTCTTTCTGTCTCCCCTTGCATTCTCATCTGTGCCATCCAATCCATGATACAAGCATTTTTAATCAGAAGATCCCCAGAAATTCAGAGATGTTTACTGGGCCCTTGGTTTCTTCATCCATGAAATGGATGAGCAGTGAACATATGACTTTCTTGACCATATAACTTTTATGTCCCATAGCTAGTCACTAGGAGAGTTGGGAGCAGAAGCCAGTTCTCCAGCCCCCAGGGCTCTTTCCACCACTCTCAACTGCCATTACTCCCTGAGCAGAGGGAGTTTTTTTCATAAGCTAAATAGGCAGGAACAATCAAAATGATGAGTTGAATTGTCTCCTCAGGAAGCATCTCAGTACCAACAGCTCCAAGAATGTCAGAAATTCCCCTATTAAGGATTCATCCCTTTGAGGTCAAGTTTTACATCTGAAAATTCTCTGTTAAAATCCAATATATACACAATGGAATACTATTAAGCTATCAAAAGGATGAACTCATGCCATTGACAGCAACATGGATGGAGCTGGAAGGGATTATGCTCACTGAAATAAGCCAGAAGGAAAAAGAATAATATCGGGTGCTTTCACTTACAGGAGGGATATAGGGGAGCCAAACAAGGGGTAGGGAAGGGGAAAAAAGACAACACTAGCAGGCAAACTATAAATCAGAGACATACAGCAGGGGAGGGGAGGGAAAGGGATCAAAACGGGAGGGAAGAGCACAAAGGGACTATGGTGATGGTTCTTGGAGATGGGAATTAGATGCGGATTACACCTGTGAGGAAAAATCAAACAGTATACAAAAATGAACAACGACATAAAAAATATATATATTTAATAAAAATTATAATGTAAAGAATATAATCTATTAACATTAATTACATAGCATTTGTAAACATAAAATATTGAAGAAAAGAAAAACAACCAAATGTCCCTGAAAGGGATTGCACAGGCTATTGATTCTTGAACCCAGAAAATTACAAAATAGATACGAGTTGGAGAGCTGAACCTCCAACTCTCAGATTCAGTCTCTACCACTTTCCAGCTATGTGAATTTGGAAAAGATGTTGAATCACTCCACACCTCAGTTTTCGCACTTATAAAATGGGTTTCACAGAGGACAGTAAGGAACTTTGAATGGGTCGGATATGTATGGTGTCTGGCTAATTAGTAATGGCGTTGTCATTACTATTATTATTGATGTTCTTTTTAAGTTGTTTTCTTAAAATATGATGAAATTCGTGAAAGACCCTGAGAGAGTCGATTTGGTGGGGGTGAAGAGGGTCAGGAGCATCAGAGCAGACCCGAATACCAGGCAGAAACTAAGCAAAAAATCTTAGTAATTTTTAAAAGGTCTCTCTTAGAGATGCAAAATGAATACACCAAGTATTTTATTTTACTCATTAATTAATGAGGGAACCAATAAGATGTTACAGCTTGTTCCAAGAGGAATTCAAAGCACCACACATAAACAGGCAGATAAGGAGTGCAGAAACAGAAAACAAAATATATGCAAAATGAGTCAAAACTCAATTGCATTCCACCAGACATGAGCAATTTGCATTTCTGTGGGAAAAATAATTTGCATTATTTTCGGTTTTCAACATCTTTTTTTTTTTTTTTTTTTTTTTTTTTTTTTT
>PVIJ01005568.1:43456-102295 GCA_004024925.1 Scalopus aquaticus | reverse complement strand
TTTTCTATTCCATTTTGTGCCCTTTTCCTTCCTTCCCTCCCTCCGCCTCCCTCCTCCCCCCGCCCCCCACTGATTGTCTCTCTCCTATTTGGTTTCCTTATAGTCCTGTTATAAGTGAAACCATTCGACATTTTTCCCTTTCTTTCTGGCTTATTTCACTGAGTATGATTCCCTCTAATTCCATCCATGTCGCTGCAAATTGCATGTGTTTATCTTCTTTCCATGATGAATAGTATTCCAATGTGTATATGTACCACATCTTCTTGATCCAATCATCTATTTTTGGACATCTGGGTTGCTTCCATACCTTTGCTATTGTGAACAGTGCCGCAATGAACATACGGGTGCATGTATCCTTTCAGATTAGTGTTTTTGTATCCTTTGGGTAAATTCCCAAAAGTGGGATTGCTTTAACCTTATTTTTAAGTTATATCTCCTCCATCATTCTCATAGTGTAAGAGTGTGGTCCTCAGGAAAGTGGAGTGTTCCAGGTTCCCTGCCCCACCCAAGGGAGGGTGGAGCTCAGCAGGAGAGATAAGAAGTTGGAGAAGGAGAGAGAAAAAAAGAAGGAAGGAAGCAGGGTGGAGAGCCAGAAGAGGCACAAGGAGCAGAAAGACATGTAAAGAAGCTGCACTGGCCTGAACTGTCTGAAACAGTTGTGAGTGAGAGACCTGTGGGGAGGTTGACTATGGCAACGTTGATATTGATTTTGATTTTGTTCTTTTCCTCGCAAAATTGTCTGGCTGTTTCTGACCCTTTTCTGTGTGTCCCTGCCGAAAGGTGCTTTAGACTGTGGCAGGCTTTTGGGCCTTGCTTTGGGCCAATCCCATTTGGGTGGACTTTTCAGTTTAGAAACTATATTCTTTGTCTTCTGCATTATTACACTAATTGTATTAAAGTTTCTTTTCCACTTAAGGTCTTACATGTTTTGTCCTGATGCGGCGGATGGCAGAACCTATTTAGGATAGGCAGGTTTGGGGACTCTGGGGTGCCCCTTTCCCTGCCTTGTAACAATAGGAAAGACCCCAGAGTGCTCTCTCACCACTCCATCATGAGTTCATGTGCACAGTGGGAAAACAGCTATATAGGCATGAGCAAAGAGACCTCCTAGGATACCAAATCTTCAGGCACCCTGACCTTGGTCCTCCTGTTCTCAAGAACTGAAAGAAATAAATGCCTATTGTTTATAAGCCACCCAGTATATGGCATTTCTATGACAGCAGGACAAGTTGACTAAATCGATGGATAAATGTTAAACTCAGATCATTCACTGCACAAGTATTAGTTAAGCAATTAGTATATGCTAGACAGGGTTTTAAATAGTAGGTGATAGTTAAAAAAGTAAAAAGAAGACAATTTCATAATTTTAGAATAGAATGTCAGAAGGTAAAGTAATATTACATAAAAGTAGAGCAAGTTGTTATAGAATAGTGAAGAGGCTATGGGGGATATGGGAAATTTCTCTAAGAAGGTCACATTTGAACAGAACAGAATGGAAGGAGACAGTGAGACTTGCAAAGATTTGGAGACAGGGATAGTCTGCAAGTAGAGAAAAACAGCAGCATGGGAAAGGTCTCTGAGAAGGTCTCTTAGCATATTCTAAGAACAGCAAGATACATGTGGCTAGAGTAACATAGGACAGATTAGAGGAAAGTGAGAAAATCCAGATCACAAGAAGCAAATAAAGTAATTAGTGCATTTTCAAAATAACCTCACTAATAAAGACACACATGCAGATTACAATTATAAAAAGAAAAGATTTCACCTATCAAATAATAAAGATTAATAATGCATGTTGTTGGAGAAAATCGTGGTGGGTAGAGATTATCAAATCTTCTGGTCAGAGGTAAAGTATGACCATTTAACTGGAGAGCAGTTTGATAAACTGTATCTAGAGGCTTAGTTTGTAAGATTTATTTTTAATATTTGACCATGTATTCCAATTCTAGGAATTTATATTGATGAAAACTTTGAACAAATATAGGTGCACAGTTACATACATAGATCACTGTTATAGCATTATTCAAAAGAGTAAAATACTGAAAAGAAATAATGTGCCAAGAGAGATTATTATGTTAGTATTGTAAGAGGGTGTTCCTCAGGAAAGGGGAGTGTCCAGGACCCCACCCCCACCTCAAGCCAGAGAGATCCAAGACACCTAGGACTATGAATCCCAGAATGCCATCATCAACAAAGGAAGGATGCTGAGGACTGAGGGTGGAGTTAAGAAATGGTCTGGGGATTTAAGAACCAGACCTGTGAGCTTGGGGCGGGGGGGGATTGCTCATGGTTGTGGATTCCCAGTTTTTCGAGTGTGCCATTAAGATTTCAGCTCAGCAGAACTGGTAGGACGTGTTCACCAATTTATTCTTTATGTTTTTCCCTTCGCTTTTTGTAAATAAACCCTTTTATTAATTTTTATTGTGTGTGTCTGCAGTTAAGTCTTATAAGTCCCTTTAAGCTCATGGGTGAGAACCCATAGACAGGCACCCCATTTGCATCGGGGCTGCCCTGTAACAGTTTGGCTTGACAAAACTAAGGAGTGTTAGGCAGAATAAAAGAATATTTTCAATGACTACTTAATGAGAAGTAAGATACTCAGATATTATGTCAAAGAAAAATCAGTATGCAGAAAAATCACCTCAATTTTATTGGAAGAAAAAGAAGAGAGCATGCAAGAAAAAATTTTGGAATTAAGTAGTGATTATCACTGTATGGAAGAATCATGGAGGGTACTGATCTTCCTCTTCATATACTCTGTGTTTCCCAATGTCAATCTGTTACAGGGCAGGGAGAGGCACACCCCTGAAACCCAAGACCTGCCCTGTTCTAAATGAGTTCTGCCATCCGCCGCATCAATACAAAACATATAGGACTTTTAAGTGGAAACCAGACTTTAATACAACCAGAAAAGACAGAGAAGAAAAAGAATATATTCTCTAAGTCAAGCACCCAATGTTAACCAACTCCTCGTGGGTACAAGTCCACCCAAACGGGATTGGCCCAAAGCAAGTCTCGAAAGCCTGCCACAAGTCTAGAACAGCTTTTGGCAGGGACCCACACACAAGGGTCAGAAACAGCCAGACAATTCTGGGAGGAACCAAAATACGTTTCGGCAGGGACCCATCCAAAAGGGTCAGAAACAGTCAGACAATTCTGAACAGAACAGAACATAATCAAAACCAAAATCAACACAGCCATCATTAACTTCCCCACACGTCTCTCACCCATATCTATTTCAATCAGTCCAGGCCAGTGCAGCTTCTTTACAAGTCTCTCTGCAACTTGGGCCTCTTTTGGCGCTCCATCTTTCTTCCGTCTCCTCCTGTCTGCTTTGTGTGTGTTTTGTCTCCTCTCTGTGTGTCCTCTGTCTGTTCTCTGTGTGTGTCGCGTTTCTATTCTCAAGCTTCTTACATCCTGCTCAGCTCCACCCTACCTTGGGTGGGACAGGGAACCTGGGACACACCCTTTTTTCTGGGACCACCCTGTTACATGTCCAATGGTAAAGTGTAATTGTTATGAGTAGAAAATCAAAGATTCTTAAGAAAAAAACTTGAATCATGTCCTATGATAGGTTATCTCCATAGTGAATTATATGTATACCTTGTATGAGTATAAAGAGAACTCAGAAAAGGAAACACGTAGTACCCTGATTGTTTTGAAATGAATCCTCACAGATTGATGGGATATTAGAAAAGTCAACGGAGATATCTAGTCAAAACAGCTTGTTTTAAATATAAGAAAACTGGCACTTGGGAAAGAAATGCGTCTTGCTAGGAACTCAACAAAATTAATGTTGAGAATTAGATTAAAACCTCCATCTCTTGCTTGTCAGTCCATTTTCCAACATCCCAGAACACCTCCTCAAACCTAACAGCAACATTATCTATGTTCTGGGTAGCTGGGAAAAGGGGATGTGTCTAAAGGAGGGACAAGTGGATGGGGAAAAGCGCTAATGTGGAGGGGAAACTCTACCTCTAATGAGGAAGAGACGAGGGTGACAGACCATCAACTGGTAATGCAAATGTTTGCAGGTCTAACTAAGTGTCAAGAGGAAACAACAGAATCCTTGAGAACTGGGATACAATGAGTGGGATAGAAGAGTAACCCCTTCTGAGTATCTACTTTTATGAGAACCAGTCAAGCTAGGGGATGTATCTGCATCGCATAACTGAAAACCATTCAGTCTCAGAAAAAGACCAAGTGATCTGGAACCTAATGGGAGAAACAGAGGTCAAATAAGATGCTAGAGGCAGTAAGCTGAAGAAGTGTAAGAATATGGATATTGGACCATAGGGAAATAGATCCCCAATGTTTTGCATACTGAAATTGTTTAGGTAATAGTTGGTTATTCCCATCCCTTAAGACTCTTTAGATATATAGTTCACCATAGTTATTTCTGCCATGTTGTACCTCAGAGATTTTTCCCACATGCTAGAGATGCTAGCACCTAAGTGATGTAGCAATTATAATGCAAGATCTATAGAACAATTTAGCAATTCCAGTAGTAACACTGAACTCCAAAAGAGCTTAGATGGCACAGTAAAAAAACCCAAAAAAAACAAAAACCAGAAGTTACCACTGGACAAATCTAAATATAATTCTAATTTGTCATTTATTAACACTGGGTAAATAAGCTTCAGCTTCTTGATCTACGTTCTACCTAACAGAAACAGAAGGATAAAATGAGACGATGAATACAAAACACAGAGAAGAGTATTTGAAAGCAGAAGACAAATATTAGAGGTTCTTTCCATATTCCTTATTTTAAGTGTGTACACCCCTGTAGAAATGGCCTATATAAAAAATAATGGAATTAACAAATGCTGGCACAGTTGTGGTAGAAAAGTAACTCACTGCTGGTGGGAATGCAAACTTGTCCAGCCACTATGGAGAGTTATACAGAGGTTCCTCAGACTACTAAAAATGGAGCTACCATATGATGCAGCAATTCCACTCCTAGGGATCTACCCAAAGACACAAAAACATTAATCACAAAGGATACCTGCACCCCTATGTTTATTACAGCACTACTTGTAATAGGTAAGACTTGGAAATGACCCATATGTCCAAAAATAGGTGACTGGATCAAGAAGATGTGGTATATATAGAAAATGAAATACTATTCAGCAATCAAAAAAGATAAACTAATGCTTTTCATAGCAATATGGATGGAGCAAGAAGGGATTATGCTCAGTGAAGTAAGTCAGAAGGAAAAAAAATATTGATGGTTTCACTTATAGGAGGAATATACGGGAATCAAACAAGGGACCGGGGTGGGGAATAATAACAATAAAAATCAAAACAAAAATAAACAGGCAAATATAAATCAGAGACATTCAGAGAGGGATGGAGAGGGATCAAACAAGGATGGGAAGAGAACAAGGGACCATGGTGAAGGTGCACGGATGAATAGGTGGTGGAAATTCTAAGGGGACTACATCTGAAAAAAGAAAGTAAACACTGTATAAAAACAAACAATGATGTAAAATATATATAAATAAATAATAAAAATAAAAATTACTTCCTTAAAAAAATAAATAAAAGGAACTCGTATCTACTGTTGGTGGGAATGCAAGCTGATACAGCTCCTGTAAAAAATTACATGGAGCTGTTTCAAAAAATAAAAATGGAAATTCCTTTTGATCCAGCAATAATGCTATTAGGTATCTATCCAAATAACATGAAAAAAATTTTTAAAGATTTATTTTTGCATACAAACTGGGGTATAGGCCAGAAGTGGGGGGGTGGGAGGATTCACCAGAGACAGAATGGGGAGCAGAACAGGCAGGCTGACTGAAATACACTGCTGAGGGGAGCAGCGGGCAAGGCAGGAAAGATCCGCTGCACCATATGGGAATCTCCCTGGTCTATCTACACCTATGTATATAGCATCATTGTTTTCAATGGCCAAATCATGGAACAACCCAAGTGCCCTTCAACAAATGAGTGGATAGAGAAACTGTGGAATATATATTCAGCGGAATACTACACAGCTGTGAAGAAATATGAAGTGGTGGCATTTGGCACAAAATGGATGAATCTTGAGGTGATGTTGAGTGAAATTAGCCAAAACGTGAAAGACAGATTTTAAGTGGTT
This sequence comes from Scalopus aquaticus, assembly GCA_004024925.1. Classification (NCBI taxonomy): domain Eukaryota; kingdom Metazoa; phylum Chordata; class Mammalia; order Eulipotyphla; family Talpidae; genus Scalopus; species Scalopus aquaticus. Next base: position 96,195 of record PVIJ01005568.1, on the reverse strand, counting down.
CACTCATCTGTGGAATATAAAAATAAAAAAAAAAAAAACAATTACATAAAACCAACAGAGGAAATAAAAAGTTGAACTCAGAAAAGAAGATAACGGTTACCAGTGAAAACAGGAGAAAATGTGGAGCGGATGGGGCACAGAGGCATATGGGGTATGGGTATAGATACTTTTGTAGGGGAAATAAAATTGTTTTAAATAAATAAATAAATAAATAAATGTGTATACAATCTCTCCCTGTCCCTTCCATCTTTCCAAAGATAATTAGAGTTCACTAAACTAGAAATTCACTTTACATTTTGTAATGATACTTCTGCAGAACTGCATTTCTCAAAGACAATAAATACTTATTTACTAGCTTTATAATAGTAGAGATTTCCCAAGACCCTAAAAATGAGGGTAAAACTTGGCTCTGACATGTGAGCAACTCAAATTTTTCATGAAATACTGAGATAGACTTCCACAAGCCAAGCAGGATTGTACATCACGTGTGTGTGTGTGTGTATGTGTGTGTGTTTGTGTGTGTGTGTGTGGCACTTATGTAGAAGAAGGGGGATCCTTCTTGACATGCAAGATCACTGAATCAATAGAATAATGAGCAATGTAATGATGGGTTCTAATGCACTTGTTGTCTAAGTGTGCCTTAGAGGCAGAAGCAAACCCATGGAAGATCTTGCAAATTTCAATTTTCGATTCCTCCCCCATGGGGCATGAAGTGAAATGGAAAAATAAATGTTGTCAATTTGAGCTTTCTAATATATTTGGTGGGAAGAAAAATTAAATTAGAAAGTAAAGCAATACATTCCTCTGTAGGGCTATAATATAATCTTGCTCTTGGACAAAAATAAAGACCATGAATGTGGGAATCACAAACTGGGGACCCCATCCCACTCACAGTTATATCGCACATTTACATACTATATAAATTGTTGGACTGTTCCTGCAAACTACTTCCCCATTTAAATTTTTTTAACCTTCACCACAATGTGTTAAGAATACCTGGTGGAGATTTCTGAAAATACATATTTCCAGTCTACAATGAAGAATTCTAAGTCAGGAAACTGCATGTTTTAATGAATATCTCAGGTAATACCAGCACTGACGGTCACCTCCAGTACATTTTAAGAGACTGCTACAGGTTCTGTTCTTCCTCGCCCATTTCTTCTAAAGTTGCCTTCAGCTAGCTCATCATCCTTTCCTCTATAATTTTCCACTGAGATACATGCTTTTCTCCTTCAGTTTTCCTTCTCTTCACTGCTATTTTGCCTTTCTAGTTCATCTAGTAAACATGAAATAACTTCTTTCCTTGGCTTCTAGAACACACATTTGCCTGCTTTTTCTCTCATTTTTTGGCCACTACTCAGCAGTCTTTGTTGCTCCCTACTTATCAACCTGACCTCTCAATGTTAAAAGTCAAAGAACTCAGTCCTGGGGTATATTCTGTTTTCTATCAAAATCACTCCCTAAGGAATCTTATCCACCTCATGGCTTGTACATCCAGCTCCTATCTCACTCTCCACTTGGATGTCTAAATGACATTTCAAACTTTTCATGCTCCAAAGTGTGATCCTGATATTTCCCCAAATCTTATTCTTCTCAATATCTTCCATTTCCAGGAGCCAAAACTCTCAGATTTGTGTTGGACTCTCCCCTTTCTTTCACACTCTTTTAATCCACTTACAGATCCAATTGACTCTAGGTAGAAGTTACCATCTGAACACTTCTGACATCCCCAACTCCAACACTCCAACTCTAGTCTGAACATCACCACTTCCCACCTGTACTAATCAATGCTCTCTGCCCCTCATTGATCTTTTTCCTTTCAACTGACTCCCATTTTAGGGTGATTCTTGATACACCCTAATATGGAAGCTGAAGGGGCCGTGTTGAAATAAAAGTCAGGACATGCTACTCCTCTAAACCCAAAGACTTTCTATCTCACTCAGAGTAGAAACAAGTCTGCACTGCCCACTGCCCCCAAGCCCTCCAACAATCTGAGCACCTGTAACAATCAGTCACAAGTCAGACTGCTTCTCCTTCAACTCTCCCACCTACTCCTTCTGCTCCAGTTGTACTGGCTTCTCACCTTTCCTAGAAGGGTTCACCAAGGGCCTTTGCAATTGCAGTTCCTTTCTGGAATGTGCTTCCCTCAGATATGTGTGAGGCTTATTCACTCACTTCCTTAGCTTTCTGCTGAAGTAAAAGGTTTCTTAGAGCAACATTTTGTGACTGATAACCTGTGTAAAATTTCAAAACTCTCATCCCCACCATTAACTACTGATACTTTATCATCCTACTCTCTATTACATTATCTTTCCTGAGTACTTAATCTAAACTGCTAGATTTATTAAAATGGATTACCTATTTTTTAATGTTGTTTTGAGTGTTTTGTTGCTTTGTTCATTGATGCATCCCTAGCACCTAGAACAGTGCCAGACACATAGCAGGCATTCAGTAAGACCAGGTGACAGACAATGTACAAATGTTTAAATCCTTAGGTTTGAACCTATCCAATTAACTCCAGATATTTTCTCCAGTTCTTCTCTTTGTATTTCCCAATCCTTTTTTCCCCATAACTGAACATATGCCAAATACTTTTATGTGACCCAAAGGAGTGCTCTGTTTCGACCTTAAAATTTTTGAACTGTTAACTTATTGTCTTATTTTAATGATAGTCATTGGTTTTATAGTGCCTTCTGTGTGAAAAACACTAAAACTCACAACCAACATCCAGCATAATGGTATTTCCCCATTTTACAGTTGAGGAAAGCAATGTTTGAGTAGGTAGCTCATATCACATTTAGTGATCATCCTTGTATCTTCCTCAGTCTTCTGGCAAGTTGGGCTTGTCCCCATAAATAATACCTTACCCTCTCCTATCAGTGCCACATCACATCACTGCATGAGCAACCATCCCAGCTTTGAGAGGCTCCCAGATGCAAAATATGATGCCCTGTCCTCCCAAGATTCACTTCATACACATCCAACTTTGTCTTTACAAAGCTGTATCTTAAAACTCATGCTACATTTTCATTTCTGAAGATTTTCCGATGGATGGACAATTTTGTCTGTCTAGGTAGTTTAATGTCATTTGATTTCAAACACCTCTCCTTCTTCCTTTCAAAGTATATATTCCCCTTCTCTGGGTCTCTCAACAGTTAAACAAACCTCAAATTCCAAACCCATTTTGAAAATGTGGTATATATGCCAGTGTTAAAAGTTACAGCCAATGTCAGCAGAAAATGTGGAAAACTCATTGTTTCAAAATGGAATTATTGGCTCAATAACCTGGCAAAGTTAGTCGCATAGTGAAAAGGCACTAACAGATGTGCCAAGCATCTCTCCTTAAACTTTTGTTGTGTTAATGCAGCCACAGAAAAAATACAATAAAGACAAAAAATATTAAGACAATGAAAAATTTTACAGGACACTGGAATCTACATTTAGATTATGATACCTTTGTCCTGCTTTTAATCATAAAAACTAAAGAGAAGCTACCTTAATTGAAAAAAAAAAGTCCCCCAAAGTGAAAAAGCCACAATAATTTGATATTTTACAAATTGATCATGTTCTCCTTGCTGAGATTGACTTAGGACAGCAGTACCTCCACAGAACAAAAGTCTAATCTATAAGAAATATTTTAATGATTTTGATTCTCAAAATAAATCCTGCCTGTCTTCATAATTTGCTGACAATCTGGTGAAGCTATATTCTGGAAAGCCCTCTTTTCTTTAGAGTAAGCTTAAGTTTCACAATGTTCTCTCTGTATTTTATTAGAAAAGGGATGAGGTAGAAGCCTGGATTATAAAGACACATATTAATTCATTACCTTCCCTGGAGAAGAAGATGGATTTTATAGTCATATTGCATTGAAGCGAAGCTCCCTTAATATATGGTTGAAATTTCATTTTTAATAACTTCCCGGAAAAAAAAAAGAAAAAGGTTAAAGTTGCTGACTTACAAAAGAGAAAAATACATACATATAATAAATAAAAAGAATGTACATATTTTTGAGATCTTATTTTTCTAACTCTCAAATATCAAATCTACTGAACTAAAACACAAACAGTCAGTGATGAGGAAGAATGAAAACTTAAAAAACTGAAAGCAGCTTCAATCATATATTGCCTCAGGGTAGACAACCCTCTCATCATAGATCTTGTAAACTCTTGCATCAGATTTTCAGCTAAAAGCTTATCAGATAATTACAGATTCATACAATGATAGTTATTTAGCACAATAATTATTTAATGCAACTTCACTGTCACCATCATTACTATCACACCTTAATCAACATACTGCAAAGGAAAATCAATTGGGTTGCAACTAGCTTAGGTAAAGTGTCATCATTTTAGCTATTATACAGATATCCTCAATCTGATAGGTTTTCTATGACATCCTGAAAATGGTCAGTTTGAATACTCATGTCTATCTTGTAGAAAATAAAACTAGTAAAAGAATTACGGAATTATTTTGAAAAATTTGATGTCAACATAGATATTTTAAAGTTCTAGCATCCATTGGAGAATTAACATAGCTAAACACATTTAAGAAGCAGTCTTAAGACATGTCATTATTTTGTTGTATACTTTAGAAATGAAGAAAAAAACAACCTGTAAATGAAACAACTACCTAATCAATGCTTTGTTATCTTTAGAAATGTCATACTTATTCAAAAAACTCTTTTAAACTTACCCATGGCTTTAAAAATCACTATTGTGAATAAATAAAAATAAAAATATAGCAAAATACATTGATTTAAGTATTATTGAAGCAAATTCAATTCAGAATCCAACTCTCCCGAATAATTTTTTTGGATGATGATTATTAAACTCCATGTTTTCCATATGATGTTATTTTCTGGGTGATCAAGAGTATTTATGATAGAGCATTTACTAAAAAAGTGTTCCACTATTGTTTTAAGATTTCTTGTTATACAACACCAACACCAACCTTTAAAGTCTGAGGCTTGGGTTTTCTCAATCTTACCAGTGATACCAGTCAAGTTAGGTCATGAATCTACTTCTTCAACAGTGTTTGAGAGAAGCAAAGACCTACCCTGATTTTAGAGTTATTTAAAGGGAAAAGAAGAAATGCATCTTAAAATTGATGGTGTATGTATGCTATTTGTCAAGTGTATCAAGGAGTTATTTTTTCTATTCAGGATAACAATTTTTTTTAAAGATTTATTTATTTATACATACAAGCAGGGGTACAGGCCAGAGGCATGGGGCGGTGAGAGGGTTCACCAGAGACAGAGTGGGGAGCAGAACAGGCAGATCAGAAATACACTGCTGAGGGGAGCAGCAGGCGAGGCAGGAGAGGTCTGCCGCACCATGTGGGATTCTCCCCGTCTGGGCCTCGAACTCGCATCTCCGCTGCTGACAGCTCCACAGCTCAGCGCTCAACCGCTGCGCCACCAGGGAGGCCCCAGGATCACAATTTTATATACAAAAAACTCATTTTTTTTTTTTTTAAATACACTGCTGAGGGGAGTAGCGGGAGAGGCAGGAGAGGTCTGCTGCACCATGTGGGAATCTCCCTGGCTGGGGATTGAACTCGTTCTGCAGTGGCTGCTGATAGCTTCATAGTTCTGAGACTTAACCCGTTGCACCAACAGGGAGGCCCCCAAAAGCTCATTTTTATGTGCATTCTATACTGTCTTTTACTTTACCGTCTCAGTATATTCTCACCTTTCTGATAGTTTTCTTAAACATATAGTACAGTTTATAATTGTCCCTCTCCAAATATTGACTGTAGAACTCAATTTAAAGATGAGCCCAAGTTGGGTTTCCTTTTAATTCATTGTTTTCCAAGTTAATGTTTAATAAGCTGAGAAAACGTTAGGTTAAGCTAAGTTAAATAGGATTTGCTAATATCCTTCCTCAGTGCTTGTATTATATTGCTGTAGATTGTGACTGAGTGCCAAATTATGTAGCATTTCTGAATTATTTTGATTATCTGACATTTTTTAATAGACTGTGTTAAAAGTTATATTTTGATAAAAGTCCTCTGGAAAAAGACTGACATAATGTTCTTTATAGGATCCCTGTGCAGTTTTTTGTCTTTGCTATGTGGCATTCTAAAATTCTGGGGAATGTGGAGTGAATGTGATTCAATATCATCAAATACAAGGATGGTCACGATGTAAATTTTGAATGGGATCTTATTCACACACACAATTATTTGTCTTCTATCTTATAGGGTGGTCACACAATTCTAGAGCCTATGTCCATGTTATAAACTGACCTAAGCCAATAGGACCATGAAGCAAATTTTAAGATTTTTGGATAAATATTGCCAGTGACATCGTGCAGTAAAGGTAGAGGAAAGCTAAATATTCTCTTTCCCACAACTGTCCCACCAGCTGTTAGATTACAATCGAAGCACATGTATACCAAACATGTAAATATAATCAGCAAACAAAAACAAAACAAAGAATCAGTTCCTACAGCTGCCTGGCACCTGGCGAGAGACTAGTTCTGTTCAGATCTTCCAACTAGCCCCTTACCGGACAGACACAGCGGTGTCTTGGTGGTAAGACCAGACCTTGAAACCTGGTGAGCAGAAAAGGCACTCTGGGAAGTGGGCAGACACAGGTACAACTGGGCTCACCATATATCCATAGTAGGACTTGACATTGATACACCTGCATACTTCACATTTTGAAGACAAACCTACAAAACCATCAGACCAGTACTTAAGCATATGCTATCATTCCCTGGGCCATGGTCAAGGGAGTGCTCTGCATGCAAGACCCTCAGCTGCTGACCCTGCTGAATTCTTAGACCTCATTCACTCACGAAGCGGGGCTGATAGGAAAACCATACAAGGGATCAGGAGAACAAAAAAAAAAAAAAAAGTCAAAAGTAGCAATCAAACTATAAATTGGAGACATTCATCAGGGGAGGGGGAGAGAAAGGTATAATGGGAAGGGTGAGCACAAGAGTCCATGGTGTCTTAGTGGTGGTAATTTTATGGGGACAAGACCTGAGAGGAGAAATCAACCATTGTACAAAAATGAACAATGCTAAAAATATATAAATTAAAAAAAAAAAAGATTTTCTACCAACAACATATACAGGGCACTACTCACGTTGATAATGAGAATTCGTTTCTACCACGGCTTCCAACAATTCATAAAACCCTCTTGTGATGATCTGGATTGGTATATGCGAAGCACAGCACTCAAATTCTGCAGTGTTGGTTTCTGACAAAGATTTTTTATAAATGCTAACCAATGATTGCTTGTGTTTAAAATGGACTTAAATGTGTGTATGTGTGTGTATATGCATATACATATACACACATGTATATATTACTACATACATTCATCTGTTATATAGAACTCACGGGTACATCTATACATACTGCTTATGTTACCAGATAATGATGTACATTATACAATAATATATATATATATATCTATCACATTTTATATATTCAACTGTTTTTAATATTTAACTGTTTCCATAGTGGCTATGTAAAACTTTACCATATTAAATAGAATGTAGCTGATGGGATTTAAAACATTTTATGACGATTTAGTATCATTATGGATGTTTTAATAATGAAACATTTCCTATCTATGAACCCCCAAAGCAGTTTACAGGTTGTCCCCACTTTCCAAATGTAGCACACTGCTATGAAACCTTTCTGAGGCTGAGACAGTGTAAGACAATTACCGTTTATTTTAGGAGAAAAATTTTTGAGTCTGATCAGATCCCAGAAATAACCTACCAAATCACAATAAATAATACCTAAGATCTAACCTATCACTCGCATCCACTAAGAGCAGCAATACTCTGAGACATACACAGTCCACATAAAGCGGTTCCTGGAATTGATGGGGCCCTTCTGCTGCTGGGGCAAATCCCAAGCTGATGCTGTTTACACTTTGTGACTTTTGTCATGAAAGCAAATACCTCTTTGGATTTCCTTGTACTTGCGAAAACAGGTACTTATGTACCTGTTTTTGGAGAAGCAAGTGTCCTAATGCCAACTTTTGAAAAGCAGGTAATGCCACCACCATGGCCAGGTTGAATGTTTAAGCAATTTTTATACATTAAAAAAAAATATTTTACTGTTAATTATCCCACAATCATGATATTCCAACTGACAGTTGCTATTCAATTTAAAAATGAAGGTATTTGAACTGGTTAAAATTATTTAAAAAATAAGAACAAGCCAATGCTGAATTAGAGCCTAAGGTTTTCCCACAGACTTTCCAGTATGGTCTTTGGAACACTAGGCCAGCTGTCCAGAGTCTGATCCTCCATTGTATCACAGTTCCTTCAAGTTGCTGAACAAATTATTTTTGAAACAATGCTAAAAACAGTTACACCAGATTTTAACAACCTTAGTATTTTCATATTTTTCAGTTATGTTTGGCCTCAAAAGTGAATTCAACACCTACTCCAGCTTGTGAAAATTAATATTGTGCTAGAAAAACAATTACATCAACTTTTATGCATTAGGGAAAAACGTCTGTGTAATCATAGCACTACTCAAGATGTTGGCCAGATTCAGAAGATAATTAATTTGCATATTGTTTTCTCAATAAAAGATCATCCTTGTATATGCCGTGGGGCCACATTTAGATGTGGCTGTTCCTTAGTGGAGATCTTGACAACACTTTTAAAAACTAAAAACATTTTAAGGGTAATCTGAATTAGAACTATTAAAAATTCCCAGCTGTGCTATATACAGGATTAATGTCCAAAAACTAAATAATCTTGGGGAAGATATGAATACCAATTTATAAAGTCCTAGAGTTGTAGAAAAACTTTTAAGGGCTTTCAAAAATTCTCCTTGATGATGTAACATCAATTTAAATACTGACACTTATGTTATTCCCATAATAATGCTTTAAGTAATTAAAAAAAGGAAACTATCTTAAGATACAATTCATTCCACTCTTAAACTGGTAGCTGTTGTTAAACAAAGGAGTTTTGTTTTATAACTATGTATTCATTGGAATATGTGTCCTGATCACGTCCACCCATTAGTTTTATATACATTTTAAGACAATTTATCCTTCAATGATAGATCAGTAGTACTTAAGCACTTCTGATGTCTCTCCCTACCCCTCATCCCTTCCCCAACTCTCCCAGCTTCTGCTCATCTCAAACATTTATTTTCACGATCTTAAGACAAGGGGTATACAATCTTAAGTAAGAGCACACACATACTTTACTGCTGTTTGTAGCTTCACCACTGATTATTTTTCTACATTCATATATGGTACCCAGATAGAATTTAAGACTAAGCCATTTAAGAAAATGTAAACTGGACAGATTTTTTAAATTTGCCTTGAAATGACCTACTTTGCTGTGGTTTCCCGCATGCTTCCTTTGTTACATTTTTTATCGTCTTCCACTTTGTCCAGTCCGTACTTGAGATGGCATCTCATTGATTGTTCTATATCTGGTCAACAAGCTTGCTTACTCCTTCAGTTTTGTGAGTTGCTTGGTTTTGTTCCAGCCAGCTCTTAAACAGGAAGGACTGGCAAACAGTTTGAATCAGAAGTGACTTTTCATAACTGTGAAAGTGGCCTATGCACAAACATAAAAAAATATAAACATGAAATATATGTTATCACCTTTCAAATATTTTATATTATAGTACATTTTAGGGTCACTCAAGAATTCTTGAATTACTCAATTAGTCTAAAATACTGAAAACTGGTATAAAGATTATATTGATGAAGTAAGTGATTACCCTTTATCTTAAAAAGCAATGTCTACTCTTTATCAAAACAGCCTCTCTTTTGTAAAATTTTAAACTTTCAAATGAGGAACTTTTCCAGTATTTAGTTAGGAAACAAATTCCTTGTGGCCGCAAAAGAAAAAATTCTAAGAATCAGAGTCCGTATCTAATGATGTGATTCATTTTTACATAAGTTAGCTTAACAAAAGTTAACTGTACTATTCATCAAATACAATACTTTTAACACTTATTTCTCTTTCAGAGTGCAATTTTATTATCTTTGGTGGACTAAATATTAGAAAGGAAGTCTGAAAAGATAACCAGGATTCTAGAACACAGCAAATGGTTTTTATCTCAAACTCTTAAATACACCTCCTTTATGGAGAATATACATCCTAGGATATTAGCTGGAGTGAGAGAAAAGATGTCAATGAGTTCAATACTTAAGTTTTAAATATTGTCTTATTCATAAATTCAACATAGGTTTGACTGAAAAGGATAATTAATATGTAATGTGGATTCCAAGGGACATAAATATAAGGAAATGTTTTCTTGATTGAATTAAACTCTCACTCAAAGATAAAGACCTGAATACCAATTTCTTGCTCAAGAAATGGAAAGGTAAGAGGAGAACTCAAAGTATGACAATTTACTGGATATAAGCCAATCATATAAAGATAAAAGTGCAGAATTCTAAAGGAGACTGGCAGACATCCCGGATCAATTAAAGAAGAAATCCTGCAGTATAGGAAACAGGTTCATCTTTGAAATCTTAAATTTAGATAATGCAGCTCGAGAATGGATAAATGGAAATAAAAAAATATAACTATGCCAAAGAAAAATTACAGGGATTTCTTTTACATGATAGACTTATGTATAATTCAATGACTCATTCCATTAAGCTGAATCATTAGTTAATTCAAAGAGAAACTAATGCCTAACAGAGCAGACTACCAGATTGACTGACTGGATGTACAAATTGTCAAAAAGTCAAACTGATAGTCTCACCTACAACCAGTTTTAAAAGATCAAATCTGGAAGTTAGTTCTCAAAATGTGTCCATACAGTAGGTAGGTAAGATTGTATTTGACACTATTATATATAAAATAGATGGTGGTGATGATGGTGTGTGTGGGGGTGTGTGTGTATGTGTTGTGTGAAACAACAGAGAAAAAGTACAGTATAAATTCAACACAGTTGGGCTTGAGATGTTACTACCACATAGATGATTTCCTTCCAGTTAGGACCCAGAATATAGAAACAGGCCTGGATTTGAGTCCAGAAGTCTACAGTTTGTCATCTTAAGAATATTTATTTTTTTTCTTTGGCACCAATAACCAAACATTATCTTTCATTCAATTTAAAAAATAAACTGACTTTAATCCAGTTTTCCTGAGCCACATCATAGATGTATTTGCTAAGTGTCTGAAACCTACAGAGATGATTTTGCTCTTTTACAAAACTGTAATCCTTTTAGTCAGCTGTATTTCACCTATTTAATTATATCTACCACTAGAATATGTTCTCCTTATCTGTTTTTAGATTTGAACCACCAATTTCTTTTAAAATAAAGGAAACTTAATATAAACCATTAACCAATCTTTAAGCTGTTGTTTCATTATAGATTCATTGATGAAATTTCAAAATATCAGCTCATTAAAATTATGGAAAACTTTTATTACTCAAAAACAGACTTTGTAACAAAGCAGAATTTGGGATATTATATGTCAGTACTTTGTTTTTCTCTAAGAGCTAGTGAGTGGGTGATTATCACAGAGGGAAAATATGACTCCTATGGGCAAGAGAGAGGTCCCCAAATGAGGTATACATTAAAGGGTGATTCAGGTTTCATTTAAAAAAAACAAAGCACAGCACTGGTGAGAGCAGAATTGAGAAGGCTTCAAAAAGGTGATGCCACATTTTATTTTTTTCCACTGTGGTTTTTATGAGTTAGTGAAAAAAGCCATATTTGAAAATGTAATGGAATACAGCATTTTGGGGTCCTATTAACATAAGGGAAAGAGTAGGTGATAAAATTCTAATCTATCAAATCCTTGTCAAATCCTAATCTATCTTTTAATCAATAATTTCTGTTTGAGACAAAATGCCATTTTACATGGAGCCATTAAAAATTGCCCTCTACAGTTTATAATTTTCTAAATGATAGAGGTGTCTCTTACATCGATATGAATGTCACTGATGAAATTTCAAAATATCAGCTCATTAAAATTATAGAAAACTTACTAAAAAACAGGATAGTAACAAATATGTATAAATTGGATTTTACTGGTTTGGCTAATGTTCTAACTGACTTCTAAACATTTAAATACAATGATGAATTCAATGTTTTGATAATTTAGTTTGAGATACATGTGAAAATAAATTGAAATAATCTCATCTTTCATCTTTATACCAGGCCTTTCCCACTCTCTCACTATGTAAATTTTATTAAGTACCTATTCTGTGTATGAGGACAATTTATTGAGACAATCAACCCACACTGTATGAATTAATTTTTAGGTTATGTTGAAGACCAGCTTCAGAACAAATGGTTAGGCTTTACGTGCCTCATTTCTTTGTTTTGTCACTGATTTTGGATATTTATTATTAGCAAATATAAAGAACATCCTGAGTATCTGGGATTTCTTTTACCATTCTCAGCAAAATGATTTGACATTAGGAATTCATAAACTTCATGAGTACACAATATTAGTATCTTAGACAATACTAATCTGAAAGCTTTAGATTCAAAATCTTATATAAGATATAATTAATCCTTTTTAGAAAACTTGTTTTAATAACATAAGATCTGGCACAATTTCTCATTTTTCCATATTCTCACATTAGGAGCTAGATATGAAATTTAATGAGCACTCCACTTTTTAAGTTTTCATTAGTACACACTTCTGTCTCATCAATCTCTGATCCTCTTTCTATATACACACACTTGTTTATGGTCTCTCTCTTCTATTTGAAGGTAAATTCCAAGGAATCAGAGAACTTATTTATCTCTCAGGTTCACTATTTATCCCCAGGCTTTTGTGAGTAGGGCATGGCAAAAGGTAAAAAGTAATCCTTAATCAATACTAGTTCAATGAATGAAAGAATGAATGAATGAATGAAAACCCAGATAGTATGTCTCTATTTGGTGCCTCATTCAGAGACTGATAATATTTTGAGACAATGTAATTAGATCTTTCAAACTTTTTGATTATGCCCCACAAAAATATCTTTCATATCCCTGACTCTTTCTGTGTATTTGAAACAAAATATTTATGAAATAATATTTAATATTATCATCATCAGTGGACACTGATAATTAAAATTTTAAGCTATTGTATTTCATTCTATTTATTTAAGAAACAGTCCTGAAGCACAGAGGATTTTTAGAGTAATGATGCTGACTATGTATGTCTAAACCCAGACAATGTACAATATTAAGAATGACCTTACTGTAAACTCGATGTGTGCCATATGTAACCAAAAGTGTACTATAATGTAAACTTTGGGGGCTCCTGATGTGTCAGTGTAGGTTCATCAATTGTGACAAATGTTCTACTCTGAAGGTGATGTTGATAATGGTGGAGCTTACACATGTGTGGGGCACAGGATACTCATGAAATTTCTAAATCTTTTCCTCAATTTTGCTGTGAACATTAAAGTGTTCTGAAATAATGTCTTAATGAAAATAAAATAATGCTGGTCTTGGAATTGATTTTACTACCCACAAACCTGCAACTTGTAAAACATTGTTTTAGACAAAAATGCCAGTAGATGAACCACAGTAATCTTTGGGCATGGAGAAAAATCACAGGTATCCTGGCCAGAGTTGGATGGTATATTAATCAAAACTATATTTCCTGCACTTCTTACGCTGCTCAGCTGCTTTCAGATCCTGATGTATGAATGTCACTTACATCCTGCACCACAGGGTTTCAGTAGTTAGAAAGCCTGGAAGAGATCAGAAATGTCTCTTCTAGATATCATGAAAAATTATATAAATTTAGATTTAGGGAGGTGTAGGGAGGTGTAGGGGTTAAGTCTCAACACTGTCACTGCGAGGGCCTGAGTTGATCTTCCACATGTCGTGCAGCAGACCTCTCCTGTCTCCCCAGCTGCTCCCCTCAGCAGTGTATTTCTGTAGATTCACCTATTCTGCTCCCCACTCTGTCGTTGGTGAATCCTTTCACACACACACACTCCACCTCTGGCCTACACCCCAGTTCTATGCATAAATGGATAAATAAAATAAATTTGGATTTAGCTACAAAAAAGCAATACACTAAAATAAGTTCATAAAATTCTCACCACAACCATACAAACTAAGAATTGCTATCCTCCTATTCTAAGTGAAGCAACAAAGGCTTTACTTAATAATCTACTGAGAAATAATTTACTCAAGGGGACAAAGCTAGTGGCAGCAGTCTAGACCCACTCCTGTCTAAGCACAGTCCCCTTCCTGGTGGGTAGAGGCCTGATGGAGAAGTTCCTGGAATTCAGAGGCAGCTACTGGCTTGGGTTCAGGGAAGGAAGTCCCAAAGGCCTGGAAGTGCCCTGTCTTTCCTTACGGTTTGCAAAGACCAAGAACACAAGGTCCACTCAGCTTCTCCACCTTGTCAGTCTGTCCTCGCTCAGCTCCACCCTGACTTCCAGGCCCTTCTACTGTGCAGGAGCAGGTGCATAAAAACACCCGTGACCATGTGCTGTCGGCTTCTCTTCATGGGGGGCACAACTAGAGCCCTGTGAGGTAGGAAGGACCTTTCTTTCCAGTCCCTGAAAACCTAACCTTGACTCAGCTAAGGTCACGCTCACCAGAATCAGCATCCGGAACCAGCTCCTCTGCGACTGTGCTTTTCCACTTTCTCACTTAGTGAAATCTCAGTAGAACCTGATTCGGACTACTGCAAAGGTAACACAGCTTCAGGTTCCTTGTGCCCCCTCACAGGGCGGGAGTGGTGTCACCTGGGTTCCGGGATGGGCCGGTCACATCAGAGAAGCGCTGGGCTTCCACCAGGTGCTCTTTCCTAGGCCCCAGGTCCCCAACGCCCTTCCAGGCTAACCTCCAGGGTCAGGCCTGGGTGGGGGGAGGCCGCCCTGTGGGACTGGGCATGCTCAGTGGCCCAGCGACTCGGGCCAGGGGAGCAGGAGCACTGGCTCGCGCGGCTGCAGGGACCCGAGCGCGCGCAGATCCCGGGCCGCGGCCGCTCCGCTCGCCGCCCGGGCCGCAGCGCCTCCCCGCGCAGGCTGTGCTGCAGCTGCCGGCCACCGGAGGGGGCGAACGGACGCCAACCTGTTGTTTGTCCCGCGGCCCTTTATCAACTCTCGGCCCCACGAGGAAGTGCGGCCGCCGCCCGCGCTCGCCAGTCAGCATGCAGGAAGTTTGGGGCGGGCGCGGCAAGTAGTGCGGCAAGTAGTGCGGCGGCAGCGAGCGCGGGGCGAGCTCTGGCGGGGAGCGTGGCGCGGCGGCGGCAGGCCGGGAGCGGATCCCCGCTTTTTCTTGGAGCCACGTTGTCCCCACGTCGCGGTTCCCAATGCACCGGCTCATCCTCGTCTACACTCTAGCCTGCGCCAACTTTTGCAGCTATCGGGACACTTGTGCCGCTCCGCAGAGCGCATCCATCAAGGCTTTGCGCAACGCCCACCTCAGGCGAGATGGTAAGGGACCCCAGCTTTTACCTTAAATGTACTTTTTAATTTAAAAATCACTTTTTTTGTTGTTGTCATTGTTCTTTTCCTTCTTTTAAAACACATCTCTCTTGCGAACCTTGGTGAATGGCGGGGGTTGGGGGGTCGTGCCTGTCTCCGGCCGGGAGAGCCGCGCGCCTTCTTCCGGAAGGGGCCCGCAGGGTGCGCGGCGCGTGCTGGAGGGAGCGGATGGACCAGGTGGCTCAGCCGGCTGCGCCCCGGAAAATTCCTCTGGTGTCCGGCCGTCACTCACTCAGGGCAGGATCCCCGAGTGGCGGAAAGTTGCGGGCGCGCCGCCCCTCAGCCCGGCGCTTAGCCGGTGGGACTTGAAGGATCTGTGGGCCGTTTGTGCGGGGTGCAGGGAATCAAGAGTGGCTTTCTTTGGGTGATCTCTTTTATCTTTTTAGTGGGGGGGGGAGGGGGAGGAGAGGGTATGGTGCGTTTCAGCCCCTCAGTCATAGGTAGAACAATGTCACAACTTACCTATTATTCATTTCGAAGACATGCCGGTGTGCAGTCCCCAAAGTGACTTTCCCATGGGGGTTCAGCATGGCTCAGAAACTCCGACTCCGGGAAATCAGGGTTTCTGAGGTTTCATCGATCCCACAGGGTACCTGGTTTCTGCTATTGGTTTCCTTGCGCGGAGCCTTTCCAGTTGCTGGCAAGCAGCAAAGCCCTTTAAACGCTCTCCTCAGCAAGTCCCCAGCAGGCTGGTTTGTTTTCCTCAACCTCTGGAGGACACCTGGGTCACTGGGTCCCAGAGATTTTAATTGGGTTCATTTACTTTCTGGGCCTCCACCCAGATCTGAAGTTGATTTATTCTTCCATTCTCAACTCCAGGCGATGTTGCCAGTTTGAGCCCTCCACCTGAACTAGCCTGGAGGTGTTATTTTTCCCCCTTCATCAAAAATATCTTTCTCTTGGCCTTGGACTTAAAGTTCTAACACATCCATTGAGAAAAATCGCCCCACTCGTTTTAATGGCTTCGCTGTTTGAGTTTGAGGAAACATTGGACTGTTGGGGAAATTCATATAATCCATCTTAATCGCTTAGCATTGTCTCTCTTGGTATAACCACCATTTGGACTTCACTGAAAGCTGTTTGAACCTGAAACAGCAAAAATAAAACTTTTTTTTTCTATTTTCTGATACCAGGTAGTTTCTGCTTTCCGAGTTCTCCTTCACTTGTATAGTGTAGGTTTGTGAGGGGCCACAGGTCAGCATCTTGCCAGAAGAGTCCCCTATACTTGTAGAATTACATTATGACAGTGTTTTTATACAAAACATCCCAGCAGTGCATTTTTGATAACCCTCTATCTTATTTAAAGCACACTTTTTTCTTATTAAACTTTGAAAAAAAGATCTGTCTCAAGTTTTGTTTCACCCATTAATGTTTACTCCAGAGACTATCTTCTACCATTGAGTTTTCAGATTTGTTAATGTTTGTACTTTATATGCCCCCTTTAGTTGCATGGAGTCAAATATCACTTATAATTTGCATGACTTCATAGTCATAATTTTGTAATCCTTAGCCTCCTAAGTATCAGTTACAAGAAGTCAAGGACAGAAAATGAGAAATATGTAACCATTGCCCATTTACCAAGATTCCCACTGAAACCAAGTCATGCTCAGCTCATATTTTTTCTTTTTGGAAAACAATCATTTCATTTTAGTTATCATCAGTAAAACTCTATATCTGTCTAGTCCATATGAGATACATTTTGGTATACCAAAATTTTGAAAACTAAATTTTATTTAGTACTTCACATTTTAGCTAAAGCTGTTTTGCATTTACTCCAACAGCGAACATTCTCTCTCTCTCTCTCTCTCTCTCTCTCTCTCTCACACACACACACACACACACACACACACACACACACAAACACACATTTTGATTACTTCAGATTACTCAATATTTTCCTCAATGTCAATCTGATTTTGTAAACAAGACTAGGAAAGGGAGGAAAGGTAGTTCATTTTTATTAATGTTAAATACAAAGTAAAAGTAATATTCATAATAAATGGTTAGTTTGGAAATTTTTCAAAAGTCAGCATATTCTTAAATATTTCAGAATATGTATTTTCAGAGAGGGGTGATGTTGCCCTCAAAGAGATGAAGTCAGGTCTTAGGGAATGCGAAATTCTTAGATATTACAATGTGTGTGGTGCTCCAAAGGGCCAGTACATATAAAAAGACACATTAGTGTATCTGCAGTATCAGCATTTCCTAGGGAGGGAATGTGATTAGTAAAAAAAGATGTCTAAAAAGACCTCAACAGGGAATTGGTGATAATGAAAAATAAAAGATTGTAAAGCATTGCCATAGAGTTTGGTGAGAGAATACGAATAAACGTTCTTTGGAAAAGTCTAGACATTGTCTGGAAAATCTTAATGATGACAGCTGAGCTGACGAGAGAAAGTAATCTTATTACTTGTTAGGATCCTGGACATTTTCAACTTGCTCTCCCAAAGTTCCCTAATAGCTCATTAAAGATGACAATATTGTTGTTCTTTTTGTCAGATTAAGTCTGGAGTTAAACTTGGGGAGTATGTGGACACTAAATCTAATAAGGGAAAGCATAGAAGAAAAAAAATTCTAAATATTAAATTCAGGGTCTTTAGGAGATCTGGCCTTCGGATCATAAATGATAGGAAATCACAACAAATTGGACATGACCCTTGAAGAGGGTTTTAGAAACTACTAACAATGGCACTGTCTTCAAAGAGTGCTATCCTTTTGTCCCTGCTGACTTGTCACTTGCTGGTGGGTGGAGAAAGGAACATGCCTGTCTGGGGTATGAGGTTTTGGATCCTGTCCAGTTGCATACCAAAAACTTGTTTTTGGTCTGCCTAGACCTAGCAGCCTTTTATCAATGGAATAACTAACAAATGATACAGAAATTAAGTCTTAGTGCTGTTGAATGATAATATCCTTCTGCCCAGTGTAAGACATTGGTCTACAGCTGTCTTCTGGCATTCTAAAACTCTCTAGCACAGGATATGCTTATTCTAAAGGGAGTATCTGCAGAGACCTTCCCTGCAGAACAGTTGGCTCAGTGGAGGAGAGGAGTCAATGAGGTCCCTTCTCCAGGAGGAAACTAGGTTCTATAGCTAAGGATTAAAACAGAATAATTTTCAGTGAATTGAATGTTTTCCTTACATCATATTTATTATTCTTTCTCAAACTGAGTTAGTCTTGATACCCATCTCTGATCCTCCTCTCAGCATAGTGAAAATCTTAATTTAGCAAACTTTCTTATTGTAGTGCCTGTGGATTTGGTGCATTTGTAATAGCTGGTCACAACTGGTATTACTCAGACTGTGAATCAAGATGTGTAAAGGGAGCAATTAACTGACAGTATTACTTACTTATTTTTAAACCTAACTAGATAGAACTTCCTGCTTAGGAAGTTAAGAGTACAGATGCACTCTTTATTTTTTTGACCTTTTGTTCCTTTCAGAAAGTACAGGTGTTAGTGGTAAATGATTCTAAATTTAGTTCTGTTTGGTTGTTTAGCATGCCAGTTCTTGAATTATCTATTACATTATCATTATGTAGTGATAGGCCTGCAGTTTTGGTAATTGCAGTCTGAAATTTAAGTAGTCTACTTTCTTTCTTAAATAATGTGGGTGTCTATTTTTCATCACTGCTGACAACATATTGATCTCATTGCAAAGATCTGAGCTTAAAGCAAAGGCAGCAGAAGAGAACACTAGAAACAAGTTATTTTTAAAGTTTCTGAAAACTAAGAATCAGATTTATGTCCAAATCTTTTGTTCTTTTGTGTTCCACACAAAGTTTGCTAAAGCCTCATAACCTTATGGAGATTTGGTGATCATATATGTCAAGTGCAACATGACTTTGTCTTGCCATAGTAATTTGCTTTCATAGTGGTTCAGTTAAAGAGGAAAGTTTAGAGAATGGCTTATATCAAAAAGTCCTCCAATAATGGGTGCTGGAGAGGAGGTGGGGAGAGAAACCCTTATATACTGCTCGAGAGACTAAACTGCTGCAGCCATTTTGGAAAGTGTGTTCTGACTTATCTTGAAAACATAAAAGTGGAAATACCACATGATCCAGCATTCCCTCTTACAGATATGAATCTGAAAATATGAAATCTTCAACTCAAAAAATTCTGTGTGTCGCAATGTTTATTGCAGCATTATTTACAACAGCCAGAACTTGGGAAGAGCGTAAGTGCCCACTGGTAGAGGATTGACTCAAGAAGATCCACACAGTGAATGCTACTTGGCACTGAAGATGAGAAGTTACCATTTACATGAAAGTGGGAGGAATTCAAGGGGTTTCTGTCAAGTGAGTCAGAAAGAGAAAGGCAAATATTGGACCATTTCACACATATGAGGAATATAAGGAAACAAAGCAGATGAACTGACAAAGCAAAATAATTTTAAACTAAAGGTCATAGATAACACTGGTCAACAAATTTTTACAAAAGTCATGTTATTGAAATAAAATAAGTCATTTCCTATCAATTTGTATGTGCTCAACGCAAAAAGACAGTCAAATTCTAATTTTGGCTCTTTTTTTTTTTTTTTTTGGTAATCTGCAATAAATAAATAAACTTCATGAAATGCATGCCAATAGTAATAGACCTACGGTTAATACCTGTAAAGAATCAAGTCATAGACTACCTCTTAGATTTCTTCGCTTGTCTCTTATACAGCTGTTCAGCATCTCTGGGGAGTGTCCAGCAGGAGTCAGCCAGCATTGTAGTGGACCATTTTCCCTGGTATCTTTGTTCCATTGATGCGATATCTTGATGAAAACATTAGCCATGTTCAGCACTAACCATACCACAGTTTTCAGGGAAGAAATCCAGATGGGTATGAGGGAAGTGGGTCTTTAGAGACATATTGCAGCCAAGTTTCTGATACTGTATCAGCATGTCTTCTACTAGTTCCTTATAGTTTTCTGCCCTAACATTCCCAAGAAGTTTGTAGACACTAGGTGAAAAGCATTCCATGCTTGTTTCGCATCACCCTGCAGCAAGTTGTTGAACTGGTCATCTTTGAAGAGCTCTCGAATCTGAGGACCCACAAAAACCCCCTCTTTAAACTTTGCTTCGCTGGCCCGAGGAAATTTTTCATGCAGGTAATGGAAAGCTGGCGAGGTCCGGTCCATGGCTTTCATGAAATTCTTCATCAAACCTAGTTTGATGTGAAGGGGTGGGAGCAGGATTTTGTGAGCCTTGACCAGAGCTGGGTGCTGGATATTCTTCTCTGTAACTGCTGCATTACGTCTGCTAGTCCATTCCTTCCTCAAGTAGTGTAATTCACTTGCTCGGCTATCCCACTCACATAAGAAACACATGTATGTATATCCCTGCTGCAGTCGCATTAAAAGGGCAACTAGCTTCAAATCACCACAGACGTGCCAGCTGTACTTGTCACACTCAATGGAATTTAGTAGCTGCTTTAGGTTATTGTATGTCTCTTTCATGTGGACAGCATGCACTACTGGAATAGATAGAAGACAGTTTCCATTGTGCAAAAGCACAGCCTTAACACTCAGTTTCGAGGAGTCTAGAAATAGTCTCCATTCTTGTGTGTCATGAGTGATTTCTAAGGCATTCATGAGGCCCTCAATATCGGAACAGAATACCAGCGTACTTTCCTTTCAAAAGAAAGACTCCAACTGCTGGTGGCGCTTTTGATAGAAAGTAATTGTGACATCATCTTCTAGAAGATTCCATGGTTGGAGTCTTGATCCTAGCATTTCTGCCTTGTTCTTGGATAACTCCAAATCATGAACCAGGTCACTGAGTTCTTCCTGTGTTAGTCTGTGTGGGGTTGATGATGCACCACAGTGAAAATCTGGATCACTGCATGCTTCTGGAACAGGAGAAGAACAGGTTGGCTCACTCTTGTCCTCATCAGATGAATCAAGAGAATCTTGTGCTGGAGGTTCTGGAATAGGAAGTCCCTCACCATGTGGAACTGGTCTCAATGCAGACAGAATGTTTGGGTAGACTATTCTCGACTTCTTTTGCTTCGTTATTCCGCCGAAAAGAGGAGGAACCAAGCAGAAAAGTAACAGTCTTTTATGTGGTTGCGTGGCTCTCTCCACACCATGGGGATTGCAAATGGCATTGATGGTCTTTTGCCATTTAACCACTGTGAAAGCTGTGTTGTCCACGTAGTACAGCATAGATGCGGGACCAAAGGCTTGTCTTGGTCACCAACCTTGCATCTGAAGGAAACATGATAAGCCTTCTTCACTTGTGAAGTGATACTTTCCTTCTGGTTGGCAAATGTCACTTCCCCACAAATAGAGCAGAAATTGTCCACACTATTAACACACTTTTGAGGCATTACTGTTTTGTATTGTGCCTAAATGGATAAAATAATAACAGTTTTATGTAACTAACTTAAACTGTCTTGCACAAAGTTTGAAATATTTTCAATGCTCAACCTTTCCGACAGGGCTTTATATAGTGCATTGTTGATGTCAGCTTACTTCTGCAGCTGCCTGGCAGTAGTATTGTATCGCATCAGAAAATGATGCAATCACCTCTGGATGACGTGTGCATGATGGTATTATGCAATGTGATGCAATATTACAGCATTCTAGACTGATTTGGGATGTTGTTTCTGTCCTACTGGATAAATTTACACAGTGAAACATATAAAATGAATTCTATGAAATACCTTCAAAATGAGAGCTAATAAAAAACTTTCAGGGTTATATTCATGTTCAGCACACCAAGATACTACAGATTAGGGCCTTTTTAAGTCAGTAACGATCGGGATGGTGGGGGAGGGGGGAGTTTTGGGTTATAAATAATCTTAAATTTGAAATATTCCTGAGATGGTTGCAATAGAATGTTAAAAATTTTTAAAAATAAATAAAGAGACAAGT
Source organism: Scalopus aquaticus (assembly GCA_004024925.1). Lineage (NCBI taxonomy): Eukaryota > Metazoa > Chordata > Mammalia > Eulipotyphla > Talpidae > Scalopus > Scalopus aquaticus. The sequence continues at coordinate 73,926 of PVIJ01005568.1, read as the reverse complement.
TTAGTCAGGTGTGCACATACTCTGTATTAGAAAGTGCTATTACGTTTCCTTACAGTAGTGTCTGTGGTATATTTGTTGAATGATAGTGGTTTTCACCTAGCAGGAATTTTCCCTTGCAGGAACTGAAAGTAAAACTTTATTGTATCAGACAATAGGGTCAAACAATATAGCAATGTCCCCACAATCACTGGTCTCTAATAACCACTAAGAAGCTTGTTGTCCTGGGGGACTCTTGAGCAAATTGTAGTCCCCAAGTCCCGTCAACCTGAGACTGAAAGGGTATGTTTATTTCTCCATCCTGGAAGGCTGAGTCAAAATGCAAACAATTTTCCTTCTGGCACTTATTCATGATTGTTTTTTTGCTGAAATGATCTGATGAGTATTAAAAGGTAATTTCTGAATTAATAAAATTCTTTCTTTGGTAAAATAGGACCCTCTTCTAAGTGAAGTAGGAAATTTGGCTTATAGATGCCAGGCCATTTAGGTCACGTGCTGGTATTTCACAAAGGACCAAACTAGCTTTAGGACAAAGTGAGTGAGATAAAAAAATGAAAACTAACACGCAAATAGTTCTTTCCCCTGGATATAAGTGCTGACCCCTGCTGTAACTGTTGTTCATTTATTCACCAATTATTTATTTCATCTCTAGAATCTGCCAGTTTCTGTGCTAGATACTTAGCAATCTAGCATATTATCAATGAAACATACACCGTTTCTGCCTTCTTGGAGCTTACAGTCTAGTGGGCAATATAGACAACAGGTAGGTAGTTCCAGTCTATTGAAACGTTTGATGCCCTCTGAGGAGTCAAGAGAGTCCCAAGAAGTAACTTAGGTCAGTGTGGGAGTTTGGGGAAAGTTGAACACCTGCAGCTTCAGGTTCTCCAACCTTTGCTTTTACGGAACAATTCCACATGTATCTCTACATTTCTCTTTCTCCCTTTTGAGTTCATCATAAGCCTTTTGCATGAAAAAATGTACTGTTCAGTGAAAGAAAAATGATAGCACTGGGTAGCAGGATAGGCGCTTTAATGGAGGAAATGAATAGGGGGATGGGTATTCATGAGAGCACCTACTATAGATTTGAGATTCAGAGAAGGCTTCCTGGAAGAAGTGATGACTGAATTGGAGAATGAAGGGTAAGTAGGAGGCAAGAAGTTGGGGGCAGTGAGGAAGAGGGAAGAATGTTCTAACAGAAAGAATAGCTCTTGCTGAGATTTAGAGATGAGAACAAATGGAAAGCCATTGTTTCCCAATGACAGACCTGGGAAGTAAAGTTGGAGAGTCTGTCCATTAGTTGAGGGCAACAGGAACTATTGAGATTTAACTTGGAGAAAGGTCTGACCTATTCTGTGTTTGCATACCCAGTGTTGTGTTTCCCAAGAAATCAGGGAAGTACCAGCAGTGCCACAGCATAAGGCACCTGTGACATAGACATTGAATTATTTCACTTGGGAGTAGAAGACACAACTGACATTCCTAGTCGTAGATCTCCAAGCAGTAGATGCCCAGGGTCATGTAACATCCCTGCAATCTCCTCATTTGGACACCCCTCCACAGCTGAGCACACGCCATACATCAGATTTTGTTATGTTACCTGTATGTGAGGTCTCAGAAGGTTCAGGCAAATAATGAAAGCTCTCTGTCTATTGTTTGACAACTTTTAAACTTACTTTAAACTCCTGCCTTTCAGTATTAATGCAGTTTAAAAGGGAGCATTTTTATATTAACTTACATGTGTGAAGGAGTTTCAATCAAAAGCTACAGGGGGATAATGTATAATAGCAAAGAGGAAAGAATCCAAGATAAATGTTGCAGCAAAAATGTTTTGCCTCCCCATCCAGTATTTCAGGACCAAATGTAAGTCATAAATAAAGGATGAAGTCCACAAAATGTCGAAGTGCACAAGTGCACTTAAAGAAGAAGTATCTTATGAAGAATTTCGTCTAGGACAAGGATGAAATACGCCTGCTCCTTACAAGCATCGATAATGCATGTATTAATATATTTTTCTCCGCTTTTCACCATAGTTAGCTTTAATATTGCTAGACTCATACTACATTGTTTTGTCGTTTACGCATTGTGTAAGTGGATGGATTTGTGTGATTGAGAGACAAGGATATCTAGAGAAATAGCACAGCAAAGACCCATGAACTGACTTTCTTTAAGAGGAGTGGTCTTTTCTCAGATTTTAGGTGTTCTTCTTGAGCTTTTTTTTGGCATTTATGAAGACAGATAATGTTAAATGTGGTGCTTTGCCTATAAAAATGCTCAAAGGCAAGCATGGGGGAAACACACTGTATTTGTTTTGAACAGGTCATTCAGAGTCAATGTGAGAAAATGCTGACCAATCCTACCTTTCACTTGAACATTTAATAAGCAATAGAGCAAAAGCCAACTTTTACAGAATTTAGCTACTCAGAAAACTCTGCTATATAAAATGTGGCCAAGTGAAGTAATAAATACGCAACAAATCTATTTAAAAACCAAAATTGGCATCACCAGGTATATAAGTGAATTCACAGATTTCTTTTGGTAAACACCAAGAGACTGTTTGCTTTCTGTGGAATTTTACCCCATTAACACTTTGTGTGCCAGTGCCCTTTAAATTTACCAGCCCTTGGGGCTGGCCATTTTCTGTGCCACCGCATGAAAGGTATAAGCATTCAATAAAACACACACAACTCCTGAACTACTGGACATTTAAAAAAATGTAATATCTCTCATAAAACACCTTACACTTTCACTAAGCAATGTGTAAAGCTTCTAGACTGAGTACAATCAAAGAAATAGCTCCTAATAGCTCCAAATAAATCCACTGTGGCATGAAAAACCGGAGACTAGATGAACATGTATTAATACGTGAGCGGCCACCTGATACTAGTGACAAAAACATGTACTAATATGTGAGCGGACCACAAGGTGTTAAGTGCTTTCCATATCCACAGCAGAATAGAAGCATGGTGCTAGAACAGAGACAGTACTGGTTATTACCACCGTTAGCTCAGAGAAGTGACTTTTAGTCATTTCCCTGCCTCCTCTTATCTTCTTTAAAAAGCAGTCACAAGCCCTCAGCAAGCACAACTGGCTTAAGCTTCTTATTGAACACAGCTTGCAATTAACTGAATGTTTATATTGTCCTAAAATATTTATGTTGAAGCCCTAACCTTCAATGCATTTGTGTATGGAAGTGGAGGCTTTGGAAGCTGATTGGGATATGAGGGTGGAGCCCTCATGAATGAGATTAGTGCCCTTATAGAAGGGACACTAGAGAGATCCCTCGATCCTTCCACCTTGTGTGGACAGAGCAAAAAGATACTGAATTGACCATAGCTTTGATCCTGGTTTTCCTAGCCTCTGAAACATTGAGGAAATGAATTTCTGCTGTTTATAAACCACTCTGTCTAGAGTATTTTATTTTTAAACATTTATTTATTTATACATACAAGCTGACCTACAGGCCAGAGGCGTGGGGAGGCAAGAGGGTTCACCAGAGACAGAGTGGGGAGCAGAACAGGCAGATCAGAAATACACTGCTGAGGGGAGCAGCAGGCGAGACAGGAGAGGTCTGCCACACCATGTGGGATTCTCCCCGGCTGGGCGTCGAACTTGCATTGCGCATTGCCAACAGCTCCACAGCGCAGCGTGCAACCTCTGCGCCACCAGGGAGGCCCTAGAGTATTTTGTTAAAGCAGTCCACAACTTTGTGAACAAGAACAATTGGAGTCTGGATGACAATAAGTTGTTATTACCATTTTTCTAGTGGTAACTAATTTGTATTAGTCAAGAGGGAGGTGAACAAGGATTTTATTAGCACTTTGGATTAGACCTTATTGGCTTTGGAATTTTTAATAACTTCAGTGAAGACATAGAAAACACATTTACCAAACTTGCTTATTTTGGCTGAAAAATAAAATTAAAAGATTGGATAAGATGCAAAGGTTTACCCACTTGATCCATAAAGAGCCAAATAATAAGTACTTTAGGCTTTTCAAGATATTACATCTCAATTGCAACTACTCAACTCTGCCATTATAGCATGAAGGCTGCCCTAGAAATGGCACAAAACATGGGTGTGGGCATAAGCCAATGAAGCATTATTTACAAAAATGGGCAATGGGGCTACAGGCTGTAATTTACTGGCTTCTGGGTTAGAAAGTTCACATGTATGTTCTCAGGTTGAAGTGAGATACTGATCCAGTTCTTTGGCTAACAAATGAAAAGCACCTGCTTAATGGAATAACTTGGGTTATTGTGTTTTGATTGATTGATTGCTTGATAGGATAGGTAGGTAGGTAGTAGGTAGGTAGATGGACAGACAGACAAGGACATAGATACATAGATAATAAATGATTAATAGATAATAGACTATCAATGGATGGATGGATCAATGGATGGGTATAGATAATACAAAAATAGATGATAGATTGATAGATAATAGGCAATAGATGAACAGATAGATGACAGATAGATAGACAAACATGTAGTGAGAGAGTCTCTATGTACATTTATCTCCTAACTGGTTCAGTTGAACACAGCAGTAAAAACAGTGTAGACCTGCTTTATACATCCCGATGCTAGGATTAGAGGCAGCACTGCTCTTATAAGCAGACTCTCTTTTGCTCAGTCTTTGTGTTAAGGAGTATGCTCCTGGTCCCTCTCCTCTGCACAACTTCATCTCTTTCAGACTCCTTCAGCCTGATGACCTGAATCTATATGATTCACAACTCTTCTGTCATTAAGCGTCTCCTTTTCATTGGCTACATCCCCTCAGCCAGTAAGGATGATGAAATTCCTTTGAGTCCTCCCACAGCACTTATAAGCTGTTTTACTGTTTCTGTCCATTTTATCACCATATAAACTTCAATCTCACCATGACTCACTGGTGATATTCCTGGTACTTGAAGTAAGCTCTCCAATTCAGTAGACCTCAGAATAAAATAGTTTTTTAAATATCATGTTATCGATCCAATGACAAACTCCTTAACAGTATTAATCCTCCCCCCTCCTTGTTCTTCCAGACATGTTACAATGCTTTAGAAAGAACTGCTGAGAGAGCTCACTGACCAGCTATCATATCTTAAAAAAAGGAATGGTGCCCCCTCATGTAGCATTTCCTGACTTCCAGTGCTCCCCTGCTGGAGTCCCTCTTTTTTTCCCAACATTTTCACCATAAAGCCTATAATGATATTTAGATACTGATGCAACATCTATTGATGTGAACTTACTCACTGTACAGTCCAACCTCCTCATTGTCCATTTTATTGCTTGACACTGAGTAGCAGCTAGATAAGTTTTGATGACTCAATCATTCAATTAATCAATCAGTATTTTCTTTTTCTATGACTGATAACTAGACTACTATCAGATTTTTAAAAAATGGGAGTAAGGATATTTAAACTGAATCTAGGTTAGCCATCAGGTTCCTGTCAATTTTTAGGGGGCTTTGGAACATATTGAACAGGATAGGGAAAAGAATAAGCAAAACAGATAACAGAAGGTCATGGAAATGGAAAAGTAATTTGTGCACATTAAGCGTCAGGAGCTTGTGTAACATCCAACTGCATCACATTTAGAAGCAGAGCGGCAAGAGAGAAACATTTACACCTGAAATGCATGCATCATGAACATGCAGTAATCAGTTATGTATTTTCATGTTTGCAAAGTGAGTAATATTCAGTGCTGTGGGTGAATGACAGAGCTACCTGGTATTTCTTGTGACATGGCAGAGTGCTTTCACACTGGTATAAAGAGCTCTTGGTGGCTTGGTGTGAAGAATTAATTGTCTCAAAAAGACTGTCGAGAATGCCAATCACATGTACCTTTAGACTGTTGCCTTAGGCATAGATATGCCATTTGGGGGGTAACTTTGCACTATTATCAGTGAAATGTGGAAATTTCAACTATCTCTCAAGGGAAAATAATCCTCACACATACACTGACTAGAGTGAATCCCTTTGGTTTATCTTTCCTTTTCAGAATTAGTATTTGAGTTATTTTACAGGGAACTTTGCTACTTAGTAATGGAGTTCAAAATAAAGAGGTAAAAATAAATTAAGGATGAAGACACAGTCTTAAAGTTCTATCTGGTAAATTATAGAAGGTTAGGGAAAGATTAATGCATTTCCATTCAATTTATAGATTTATCTATGGAGAGATAACGTGCTCATGCTATGTGGTTTTTTTTTTTTTTTCCCACTGAGACTTAAACAAGAGAGTTTCTGTTGAATGGAATAAAGAGTATAAATTGCCTATTAAGGAAAAAGCTCATTGATAAAGTTGCTGGATGTATAACTAAAGACTCTGAGACACTTATAATCACATATAAAAATATTGTGAGAGTTATTTGGAATTCAGTTTAAGCACAGAAAATGAAGAGATTATTTACCTAAGGAAGAGCCAGTAGCTTTATATAGTTTTGATTCAGTTCTTTAGTTAACTACTTTCCACCAAACTCAATTGCAGTAAACATAAACACAGCTCATTTGTAGTGTTTACTGAGTGCTGACTCCTTGCAAAATTCTGGTTAGAACAAAGAGGTAGGAACAGCTAAGCCTAAGGCACAGTTGTGTTAAATGTGTACTTAGATTGGAGAGATTAGATATGTATGTAAATAAATATAGGACAAGGTGGCTTCTGGGTGCCCTCACATGTGACTTAAAGTTTTGGTTTATTTTTTTGAAGATTCTGTCCTGTTGAACAAATTATAACTCTAAATCATCTATCCTAATGTTTTGTCAGAGAAAACTTACATTGGTTAAGTTGTTGTTGAACACAGTATTATTTGAATATTGAAAGATTTCTTACCAGTTATTTCTATTATTATTATTATTATATCGATTAAAACAACCAGAAAAGCACATTTTAATTGCAGATTTCAAGGTTTTTCTCTTCTGTATTTCAAATGTCAGGCTAAATCTTCCTGACTCATACCAACAAATACATGGACTAACAAATACAACAAATACATTACCAACAATATAATACCATCAAATACCATAATACCATATAATACCAACAAATACATTACCAACCCATTGTGACTTCACCTTATAATATGGAATGTGCAATACAATTATTTGAACACTGAGTGGCATTAGGAAAAAAAATAAGCTTTGTGCATCTTACTCCCTTTCTTGGTAGGGAATACAAATTAAACTAGTGAAATTTCTTATTTTCCAATTACATTGAAAAAACAAGTTGAGAATAATGGCAATGTAATTAATAGACCAGTGTTCTAATCTGTATCATCTCGGTAAATTTTACATACAATTAAAATCTTTTGAAAAGATTTCCAAGATTATTTTATTGCTTTGTGCCCTTTTATGAGGCCAGTTTGTAGGCATGTGTAAAATTTATGACAGTCCAATTTGGAAACATTGATTAGTTGAAAATCATTTCCAAACAACAGATGCATGTGCACAACTATGGTGGACAGATTTCCATCAAGCACTTGCCAGCAAGTTGGTGGAAAAATATATTGGACTTGGCAGGAAGTCCCTAAAGTTTTCTTATTACTTGGCAGGTGAATGACTTTATCAAAGATAAGTTACTCTGGGGAACAAAAGCATTAGGTGAAGTCAGATTCTCTCAGAATGTTGCAGTTTCTGAGGTCCTTATGAGACACAGGGCAGAACAGTAAGAATGTGAAAATGTAGGAACAAGCTTCCAGCTCACTACCAAGATACTGAACTGTGTTCAAATATTGGTGTGCAGTAGCCACATAATTGATGCTAAAAGGCTGGTTGTATTTAATACAACTTCAATAAAAATTGCAAAATGGTATATAAAAATGTGCATTTTTAGTGAATGCTTAGGGGCAGGTTTGAAAACTATGTATTAAAGTCTGTACTAGACTGAGTAGTGGCCCCCCAAAGGGCTGATGTCCTAATTCTGCCACTTTTAAATGATTCCTTATGTTACAAAGATTTTGCAGATGAGATGTAGTTAAGGATCTTAAGCTGGAGAGATTATCCTGGTTGTCTGGGTGGGCCCAAATGCAATCACAGTTATCTTTATAGGAGAGAGGCAGGGGGATTTAACACAGACAGAAGAGGATGAGGCAGTGTAACCCCAGAAGCAGAGATGTGATTGTTGCCACCACAAGCCAAGGAATGCCAGCAGCCACAGCAGCTGGAAGAAGCAAGAAATAGATTCTATCTCAGAGCCTCTAGAGGGCGCAAGACTCTGTCAATACCTTGCTTTTGAAGTTCATTGAACTGATTTCAGACTTTGGTCTCCATAACTATAAGAGAATAAATGTGTGTAATTTTAAATCAGTAAATTGTGGCAGTTTGTTACAGCACCCTCAGGACACTAACAGAGCATCTTTGATAATCAAGATGAGCTGAATGCCCTCCTTTGTTAAGTCCAGTTTTCAAACCATGCATTGTGTCTCTTGGCTAGTTAATCTCTATTGACATTGGGCAGTTTATAATGATGAATTTTACATCTCTGCACTTGAGAGTTTTCTAGTAAAATAAGCCTCACGTTTTTCCCTAGTTCCATATCAAAATATTTTGAAAGTTCTAACTCCAAATCTTTGCTGTTTTTTTTACATAAGATTAAGAGCCTATTTCTTTATATTTTAGTTGATTCTTTAAAATTTCCCTTAACTTAGGCGTCATTTGTGCATTTGTTATCTATTAGGTTTATTCATTTGTTTATTTTATGCACTTTTGTTGTGAGTCCAGTGACAGTTTCTATTAGTTTCTGACACAAGTGTTTAAAGTGATATCACAATAATTATGGTGTTAATTAATTGTGATAATTAAGCCATAGTAGCTACTTCCACAGAGTACTTATTAGTGTGGAACATATGACATAATGTGTTTAGGTACAATAACAATATATATGTCCATCATAGGTGATATAAAATAAAAGAGATATCTAGATGAAATATTTACTGACATCAAGATTATTAGAAATTTAGAGATTAAAACAGAATCAGGGAATTCCACTTGAATTTCTGCACTGACATTGAGCCCAACTGTTGCTATGCTGTCATTGTTTTAAATTAAAAATTTGGGCCTCCTTGGTGGCCTAGGGGTTAAGTGTCAGTGCTCTCACAGCTGTGGCAGCCTGAGTTCCATCCCTGGCCAGGGAGCTAATCCACATATGGCATAGCTGACTCCTCCTGTCTCTCCTACAGCTCCCCTAAAAATGTTAGTAGATACAGAAAGTATTAAAAAGAAATGTATGAAATTAATTTAATTAATAGATTGTGGCATAATTTATAACCGAATGCTGTCATTTCACTGTTTGATAATATTTAAAAATTTGAGATTTCTTTTTATCTTTGTATCATAATGAGTCTTCAAAATGTATACTTTGGCTAATTTTCATCTTATTTTGGACTAACCACATCTCAGTATTTCACATTCATATGTGGCTAGTCATTACTGATTTGGACAACACAGCATCTTAGGTTCATATATTTAAGTGAAGACAAGTTATGATTGTTGTTTTTCTAGCATAAAAACAAGATATAATTTATGAAACTTTTTCTAGCTCTTTGATGCAATATGTTGAAATTGAGTCACTTTTTAGGTATTTTAGAACTCAACACGGGCAAGTTTTATGCAGTTTATGTTTTGTTTTCATTTATCAATGTTCATTTGATATTTATATTCATTTGAAACAATTGATGTTTCTGGTTACTTTTGTGTATTCTCTTAAAAAAAAATCTACAGGCATCTCATCAACTTGCCATCAACCAGGCTACTCAATTTATATGCCAGGTGCAAATTTTCTGACATATGAGAAACTTCTTATGTAAACAGCAGCTGGCACTTTATTTCTCTGCCATGGATGGGAAAAAGCTGTGTTCAGCCAGCTTTGGTATTCCTTTTCATTTCCAACTTATTTTGACTTAGGTAATGATAACATTCTTTTTATCACTTAACCATTTTTTAAATTCTGTTTCTGCCTGATGAGTAAAAGATTTGTCAAAAACAAAATCCTGTCATGTATTTGGTGGTGGGAGTTAATCTATTATATTTTATTAAATAAAATTTTACTTTTATTGAATAATGCATATCTCCTTGTGTGCTGTCGTTACACAGCATGTGTTTGGAACATGCCTTTTTTTTCTTCCCCCACCCCCTGCGGAACATGCCTTTAAGGAAAATTATATGTTGTGAAAACTGTTTTGAATTTGAAATCTCAGATTTACCATTTACTCTATGGCCCAGAATTGAAAGATGATCAGTATAAATTATTACAAAAGTATAAGTCATAATTACTTTTGCCAAGTGACCTATTTCCATCAAGCTTTTGGTTGGTTGGTTGTTGGCATGGCCTATTAATTTGCTTTTAGTTTGGGCAAGCAAAGGCATTCTTGCAAGTAAAATAGCTTGGAGGGTGTCCGGTTTTCCTTAAACAATTCTCTGGATTATGTTCCCTTGAGAGGCTTATAGATAATGACACCCTATAAAACTTTCTTGCTGCAAAATTTATTCCCTCTTTAAGTGGAGGGCTCAACCTGAGTTACCCGTTTTGATGTCTCATGCCATGAAGGACCTCAGCCCTGTGTACCGAGTTGTCTAAACAAATACCCAAGATCAGAAAGGCTTGTTCTAAGGGAAGAAGTGCTTCCAAACACAGAATCTCTTCAACAACTCTATGTGTGTCAGGGCACAGCATGGCTCTATTGTTGTTGAAAACCTTTTATTCATATGGCACTTTTCATTTTCAGCAAAGGAGTCACTTTAAAAAATTACTTTTTTAGTATGCCCTGGTGCCTGCTGTGCACCATGCTCACTGATCTCTACCTGAAATTAGAGCATTTATTTTTATTTGTGTGTCTTCTGTCTTCTCCCAAGAGTATAAACGGATAGAGACTTTGTTTCTTCTCTTCCCTACTGTATCCCTGGTTCCTGGAAGTACTGAATGTGTGTCCACGGGTGAGGCTCCAACCTGTAGCAAGAGGGAGGGGGTTGTGTGTGAACAGCAGTGGTGGGTCAACTCTGAAGCTAAGCTTCACGTCCCCCCCACCCCCAATTCCCTCCGAGGCCCTGTTACCTGACTTTTTAAATTTGGGATTCATTTTCTTTAAAAGAGCATCCCAAAGTGTGTAAGCATCGATTGGCTCCCATAAAATCTGGATCATTCCCTGGTATTAAGGTGTATATCTTGACATTTGCAGTTTGCTCAGAAGAGATGTAAAAATATCCTTCACCAGATGAACAAATCGATGCAGCAGGAGGTCTGTTACCCCAAGAGCTGAATTAACCAAATGGTCTAGTCTCTTAATGCAAAACATCCTCAAGGACAATGTTGGTACCTTTTTTATATCTGGAATCCTAGTGCTTCATATTAAAACAATAGTGTGGTTCAGTGGATTAATGAACTATTCTTTATCTTTTTAAAGCCAGACTACAAGAATTCAGTGTGACTGAGAAGCAGACATTATGTTAAGTCTACATATGTTACTGGTCGTGGACCCCAAATGGAATGGTCTAATGACTTTATTATCCTGTCAATCACCTGTCCCCATGTGAGTGTCATTTTATTGTCCAAAATACAAATTTGGGAGTGAAGTTTGTCTGAGACCTCTTCTCTGCTATGCTATTGTTTTCATAGCTGCTGTTGTTTTTAGACACATGCTAGAGTCTTGCCTTTCTCATTGGGACTCTTACTAATTTTTATTACTTGTATATTTTTATGGATATTTTTGTTAGACACTTGAGATAAGATTGCATAAGCAACTGGACCCTCTTACTCAAAACCCCTTTGAAAAACATATTGCTTACACATGTTTGAGTTAAATTGCTGTTATAATTAAATATTTTTTAAGAGTTATTTATTTATACATACAAGCTGGGGTACAGGCCAGAGGCATGGGGCGGCGAGAGGGCTCACCAGAGACAGAGCGGGTAGCAGAACAGGCAGACCAGAAATACACTGCTGAGGGGAGCAGCGGATGAGGCAGGAGAGGTCTGCTGCGCCATGTGGGATTCTCCCCGGCTGGGCGTCAAACCCTCATCGCGCGCCGCCGACAGCTCCACAGCGCAGCGCTCAACTGCTGTGCCACCAGGGAGGCCCACATTGCTGTTATAATTAATAGGAAACTTTTTTATATACTCTAGTGGGAACTTCATATATAAGAGTGACATTAACTTTTCAGTAATCATCAGATATAATGATTTGGTTTATTTCTTGTACCTAATCAGTTAATGGAAATATGTAGACTGAAGCAGATACATTGTCCTGTCTGATGGATGTCTGCATCACTGACATGCCTTTGTGTTGCTTCCTCTGTGTGCATTTCTGCTTCATCAGTGAGAGAGCTATCCCAAGGCTCTCTTGTATGTATTTCCAAACAGATGTCTTCCAGTTGATCTTATTAATGTCATTACATAATTTAATTAAGTGTTGTGTGACACTACACAAGATGAGTATAATAAACAGAGTTTGGCTTCCAAAAATAATTGTTTGAATACTGTTTGTTTTTTTTTTGTACAATGTAATTAATTGACTTCATCTTAGATCCATTTGAGAGTCACAAGTAATTTGAGAAGAAAGCATAGAAAGAGCTCACAGACTCTCTGGCCTTCAATCCTGCAAGCCTCTTGCACCATTTTCTACTTTTGTTACTTGCTGTACTTTTGTTACGAATGCCAACCAAGGCATATCATTATCTACCAAAGTCCATGGTTTACGTTGTGGTTCACAATTGGTGTTTTGCATTCTGTGGGTTTGCATGAAAGTTTAATGACATGTATCCACCCTTATGGTATCATGCATACTAGTATCATTGCCCTAAAAACCCTATGTTGCAGGTATTCATCTATCTCTTTCCCCAAATCTTTGATAACTACCAATATTTTGCTATCTCCATAGGTTAGCCTTTTCAGAAGCTCATGTATTTGTCATAGTATATCACACAGCCTTTGCAGATTGTCTTCTTTCACTTAGCAAGATGCCTTTAATGTTCCTCCACCTATTGCCCAGGCTTTATGGCTCACTGCTTGGAATTGCTGGTAAACATCTCATTGTATGGATGTACTCCAATAGGTTCATATATTTACCTATTGAAAGACATACTGGTTGCATCTAAGTTTTGTGTTCCCGTAATTTTATATCCATCTGTTCTATCCTGTAGTTTAATTTCATTTTCCTTATTGACTTTCTTCTGGTGAGCTAGTCACTGTTGAAAGTAGGGTGCTTATCTGTGTATTTATTTATTTATTTTTTAAAGATTTATTTATTTATGCATACAAGCTGGGGTACAGGCCAGAGGCGTGGGGCGGTGAGAGGGTTCACCAGAGACAGAGTGGGGAGCAGAACAGGATGATCAGAAATACATTGCTGAGGGGAGCAGTGGGCAAGGCAGGAGAGGTCTGCTGCACCATGTGGGAATCTCCCCGGCCAGGGAGAATCTACTCATGTAGACCAGGTGAGACATCACTGAAGCCTATGTAGAACCATTAACCTGAGAATAGAAGAGAAGGGAGTGATGTCATCAGTAAAATCAATAAACCGAGTTTGAAATTGACTGGTTTTAGAATCCAGTGAAGATAACTTCAAATGTCTGCATTAGCCAGGAAAGGGTAGAATGTTAACAACCATAGGGAAATTAGAAAGGAGAAGTGAGAAGTGAGGGTTGAGTTTGGATGTTTCTTCAGTTTCCAGAGTTGCTACCCAGAGGGGATGCAGTAGAAAGTTGTTCTCAAAAAGAGTTTGGCATTGTATTTTCTCTACATGGTGAGAGAGAGAGAGAAGGAGGGAGGAGGAGAAAGATTGTTAACTCCAAAGTTACAATCTTGGAGGATTCCTTCCTTTACAGGTTCAGTGAAAGTAGAAGAGAACTAATTTTCTTTGGTTTCCTTTTGTTTCAAAAAATACACTTTTTTACAGAGAAGATTATTTAATTACAGACTTTAATGCACTGAATGGTTGTGAGTGCAATCCCTTCATGTCTTCCTCTAGAATACTTACGTGTGAATGTTCTGTGATTCTTCACATTTTGTGCTAAAGTAATCGACTCTAATTATGACCTTATTAAAGTAACATGATTATATTTGCTCTTTGTTTTATGGTGGTGACTGATACACAAAAGGTTAATTGGCATTACAATTTTGTGCTATCTTTGTTTTCATATTAAAATGGTTTAATTAGGATTTAACTCACACACCAGCCTGAGTAGTTGTCTATCCTTTTTTTTTTAAAGATTTATTTATTTATACATACAAGCTGGGGTACAGGCCAGAGGTGTGGGGCGGTGAGAGAGTTCACCAGAGACAGAGTGGGGAGTAGAACAAGCAGATCAGAAATACACTGCTGAGGGAAGCAGCGGGTGAGGCAGGAGAGGTCTGCCGCACCATGCAGGATTCTCCCTGGCTGGGCATTGAACTCACATCGCGCGCGCTGCCCACAGCTCCACAGCGCAGCGCTCAACCACTGCACCACGAGGGAGGCCCCTGAGTAGTTGTCTATCCTGATTTTTTCCCTGGACTTTTTTGTTCAGGAAAGTTATTTATTAAGACATGGCAGGGACCCAAAGTTTTGTCACTATGTAGTGTTGAGGGTGGTGTTCAGGGAAGAGTTTTTTTTTACTGTTCAAGAAAATAGGCAGCTGATACTAATTATGTTACGGTAGTGAAGTTTTTGTTGTTTTAGGTGAAAATCACTGGATTGTCCAGCGTCCAGTTGAAAGCAATAGCTTTTTTCTACATGTAACTTTTGTGTCAGTTTTTACTCTGTAGTGTTTGATTGCATTCTGGTCCCAGGAGCTTATTTCTCATTCAGTTCAGATCTATGTTAACCTTTTCTTTCACCATTTATCAAATAGTAATTTCTCCTGGGACACCTGGTGATCACCTTTCCCCATTTATTGTCTGTTATTTTACTCATTTTACTTTTCAACTGCTCCTATCAGAAGTTCTGTTTCCTCTCACCCTACCCTCCATGCTGGGAGGAGGCAGCATGGCACATCAGGTGCCCACAGTAGGGATAAACTGTTCTACCAACTCTCACTAACTACATAATCCTCTGGGTCATCTGTCAATTGGAAGGTTATGATTCTGTAGTATTGATAGATCAGATAATGGAAGAATCAAATGAGATCTGTGTACTTCGAAGCACTCAGAAAAAATTTAAAAGCAATAAAAATGCTTGATCTGACTATCCTGTGTGTTTAATACTATTTATATTTATAGCTACTTCATTTTATTAAGCTGTTTACTTTATTTTTGAAGCAGCATATGCAGACCACAAAGAAGGAATAGTTGGTGGACGGAAATATTTTGAAATTTATTGTGCATCTCAAAATATATTGTGTATATGAACCACCTGGGGATCCTGTTGAAATGTAGATTCTGCAGATTTAAGAGGTCTGCGGTAGCCTGCGATTCAGCATATAACACATCCTGGATGGCGTGTATGGTGCGTGTTGCACTCCACATGCTCAATAGGAAGGGGCCAAGGAACCAGTGCTTTACCCCTGCAGGCTTCTCCTTAGTCCAATAGCAGAAGAACTTAGAAATACATCCATTTAAGAGTATGTCATTTTCCACTCAGGTATGTTCTTTGTAGTAAACTTGAGGAAACATCAAAGTTTATTTAATCTTGTTGCAAAATCATAGCATTGAGAAAACTGGACAACAAAATTAATTTAACAAAGGATTTTGCGATTTAATATAGCTGTATAGTGTTACCTTTAACAATGCAAATTTGGGTTTAAAATAACTGCCTTGAAAATATAGATTTCCTCACTGGTTTTTTGTTAAAAGTGGATTTTTCTAATAAAATACTTTATCAAAAACTTGTCATTTTTCTTTTCTATTCAATAAATATGATGATTGGGGGTATATATACAATTTCCTTTTTTTTTTTCCTATGGTACATCGTCTCTCACAATTTGGATTTATAGCACTTGTTCTTAAAAAGAAAATGCCCCTCTCCCTAACATAGGCAGGTGTGAAAGGCCTACCATCTGGCAAGCATCGGCTGAAGGTGGCGGACAAAAGCTGAGTGGCCTGTTTCTGTTTCCAGGAGCTTGGTTTCTTCTCGGAAGAAAGGCTGATAGGCACCCATTTGTAGCACCCTGGACTGTCTCTGCAAACAGGAAGCCCTGTGCTGCAGACGAGGGTAGGTGTGGGGTTTGTAGGTGGGAGCAGCAGAAGGCAGCTTGGTCTGGGTGTTAAGTGGCCTTTGGTGAAGGCAGAATGGCAGATAGAATTCCAGAATGAAAATTCCAGATCTTCCATGAGGAAGAAGGTGCTAAGAGTGATGGTGTACATTGCTAGCACAATAATTTTAGGTACGACAAATGAACTCAATCAATCCCACAGCATATGTGGAATTCCACCAGCATCAATCAGTCTGTAAGCCCAGAGGGTCTGGGGCAACAATGTGAGATTTATGAAATCAGTGGTAACTTTATAGTGTGAGATCCTAAAGGGGTTCTGTACTTTATGGAGCACTCTAGCTTTACCATGGACAAATGATAAAATTTACCAAATATGCTTTACTTCTTTAATTCTAAAAATAACACTGTAAATTTCATTATCAGTTGGCATATCTGTAATTTCAGGTTTTTGCCAAATGTTCCAGTTCCCATGGAGTTTTTCTTAATGCCAGTCATCCCACTTTGTTACTTTTCTTTAAATTCCCGCTTTCTTCTGCTAGAAGGCATGTTGACAAGCTGCAGAAGGGCAGGGATTAACTACTGCATCATATGGGCAACTGCTGCAGCATTTTATTCATTCAGGATGCAATTCTGTATTGGTTCAATGTTTAAAGATACCTTTTTTAATTGAGATTATGCAGGATAAAATTTATTTAATGCCCTTAATATTGACAGTAGTGCTAATATTTTGCTCAGGCCACTGAAGGTATAAAAGACCTAGTGTTTCGGGCTAGAGCTTGAGAAATGCTGGTTTAGGGGAGAAAGGGACAGAAAGAGGAACTCTGAATTGTTTGGATTTTTGTCCGAATGTGATCTTCTTGAGTCCTAGTGAATTCTGTGGTGTGGTATTTACTTCTTCCATGCGCAGAATGAGAACATGCGACTGGTTAATCTCTAATTCCCTTCTGCTCTAAAATTTTATGTTGTATGTAAGTAAAATGTGACGTAAAGTCTTTTGGGAGTTGACCCACATGCTCAGCTATTTCTTAAAAGTACTTAGGCTGGCAGACAAGATAATTCCTTATGTTTTATCTGCAATAAAGCATAAAAGTGATGACAGACACACATTGTTGCAGGGTGAACACGCTGGCAGAGCAAATGTTGACAAAGATTTAGCACTGCCTAATCACGCTCTCCATGTCATTGGTTGTTGGAAAGAGTGTGTGTGAAAGCACACTGAATTGCCTTTGCACATCACAGTGATGCCGTTTATAAAATGTGTATTTTTGCCAGCGTAATATAGGTATATAGGACTTATATAATGTTTATGTAATACAATAATGCAATATAACTTCCAGAAAAACTATTTTTAAAAAATTAAATAAAATCGGGAGATTAATTGTCCTGGATTATCAAGGTGTATTCATCAGGGTTCATATAAATGAAAGAGGGAAGTAGAAGGTGCTGGGGACATCAGAGTGATATAAGAAAGACTCAGGGGTCATTGCTGGTTTAGAAACAGAAAGGATCAAGTGGTGTAAGCAGCCTCGAAGCTGAAAGGGCAAGGCAATGGATTCAGTCCAAGAAACTCTAGAGAAAGTCCTTCATTTTAGTCCAGTAAGACCCATTTCAGACTCAGATGTCTAGAACTTCAAGAGAATAACTTGTATTGTAATAACAAACTAAGTATGTGGCAATTTGTCATAACAGCAGTGGGAAACTTACACAGTATCCTTTTTGAGAACTTTAATATCTTGGTTTATAAAGTACCAATTTATGTTTATGTGTGATGTGAGGCAGAAATCTAACTTAATATTTTTTCAGAGCTTACAATGTCATTTGTTGAATAAGGTGTTCTTTCCCTCAAAGGATATGAATAAGACAACTTTATCGCATGCTGAATTCTCATATATATGCTTCCGTTTCTGGGCAACTTATTTTGTTTCATTGATCTACTTATTTTCATACTAATATAATTTTATTTTCGTAATGTAAATTTATAGCACATTTTTATGTCCAGAAGAGCCATTTCTCCATCTCTTTTTTAAAAAATAGAAGTTTTCGTGACTTAAAAAAAAAAAAAAAAAGGCCAAACAGAAGTCTCAAAATGAGCAGTGGTCCTGCCCCTTCCCTTCTTATATACAAGTAATAGTTCCCACAGGACTCTGTTTTGTTTTTTTCTTTAGTTGATTTTCTTGGTTATTTCTTTGCACATACTGCATTATTTAGATTTGTTGATTTTAGGCAAGGGAGGTGCTGATTTGTGGGTTTTGTGAAGATGGGGAGGTAACCACGCTGGTTGTCTGTCATGCTTAGCTGGAAGCCTCCATGTGATTTCAGAGGTGCTTTATTTGGTTTCTCCAGCATTGTCAGAGGACAGTAGCTGGATCATGAAGTCATATACTGCCTTGGCGGCCCAGTCTCCAAAGACGCAGTGCTGGAGACAGTGCTCGGTCTTTTGCTATGTCTGAGTGAGCTGGTGGCACCAGCAGCCTCCTTTTTCAGATCCCAAAACTGAGCTCACAGAATTGGCTCTTCCTGTGCCTTCCCCTCTGTTGGGAAATTCCTCCATCACAGTGTCCCCAGGAGCCTGGACGCCCCTTCTCCTACCCACTCTACCCCGTGTCACCTTGTGTATCTGAGAATCCTTCCCAGCTTCCCCGAGAGCCCATGGTTCCACCTCTGTTCCCCACAGCTCTGTGTACATCTATTTCATATATTTTCTCTTCAACCTTCTGCCCCTATCACTAGACCACTCTGAACACTTCCCTGCAGCTCTCTTTCACCTCTTAGAGGTCTGTCAGGCAACTAAAATTTGTTGGGCACAGAACTTAATGCATCCCAGCCCTTCCTCAAGCACTCCCTTTGATGTTGTGCAGCTTGGGGATGCTATTCACTGCAGGGGGCGGGTGGGAGTCAGATCAGGTAGCATCATTCTCTGAGTAAGGCTCATGCTCTGACTTCTTCAAGCTCCTCAAGCCTCATCTTTCTCAGCTTTGCACAGATCTGCACCCTGGGATTCTGCACACTCACCACCTGGCATTTCTGGAACATAGGTTTTGGAATTTCATATTAAATACCCCCAGCCCAGCCTTCTCACAGACTGTTGTCATTACTGTGTGGTTCCTCTTCATCTTTCACCAGCTCATCCTGCCATGCCTTTCTGGATTCCTGCAAAGCTGAGAAGGGTGCATAGCCTGTGATGGATCTTAGGGTTCCTTTCCTCTGAACACCAGACTCCATGAGGTATAATTGACACTGAAAGTGTAGCCACAATTTATTTAGAGCTTATTTTGTTGCAGGGATTGTCCTGATTTTTTTTATGACTTATACCATCTAACCATGACTACTGAATTCCTAATCTAAAGACACAGCGGTCAGCTCACCTGTCTCCCCACCACTCTTGTTGAGAGAATAGCCACAGACCTTGCTGATGCAAGAGGGCAATTGCAGCCTTGACCTGCCCCACATGCCTCATCCGGGTCCACCAGATTCCCTCTTGTCGAAAGCTTGAATTTTGACGAGATAGAAGGCCAGTGAGAGATCAGCTGCCAGAAACAGCTGCTTTCCATTTTGTGCCTTCAGAAATAAAACGGCCAGTTCACAAAGAGAAAGGAGGTGAGATTACAGCCCGTAGATCTGGCCTGTGGTCTGGGGAGACAGGTCAGAATTACATTCCGCCTTGGGTTCTGGGAGACCTCACTCCAGCTACCCCTAGTTCCCCTTTTTACCTAATGCAAATGAGGGGATTCTACTGTTTGAAACCAAATTATTCCTACCGATGATCCTTATCATAACCAAAATGCTGACTCTGAGCTGCTTAAGGACATGGAGCATGAGTGCTGAGAGCTTAGTTATCCTGAATCAGTGGAAGTGCTTAATAATTGAGCGAGCAGAGGATGAGACTGTCTAGTAGATGGAGCACCTTCAGATGTGCGAGTCATTCTCAGACTCCTCAGACTCCTCATGTCCAGTGTACCTGGGGTTGGTGCATTTGTGTTCATTGGGCTTTTTAAATGAGGCATATTATTCTATTTCAGAATTCCATTTTGTATATGTGATAAATTTTCTAATCCAACACAATCATTTCTTTTAACAGCATACTTAGGACCTTCTAACTGTGATTAATGGCATGCATTTCCTTAGAGAAGCTTAGCATCTGAAAAAAAATCCAACTGGTGTTCAATGCATGCAGCACGTTGTTGATTTTTGTAGCAGTTACTTGGTGCATAGTACTCCGAAGATGATATTGCATGTGTGTTTGCCTATATGTCTGTCTGCATGGGTAACCCCTCAACACCCATCCATATATACACGGGTTGGTTTATGCTGTGTAATAGAAGCAGAACTCTCTGAAAGTTCAACTGCCTCTTTCATGTTTCTATATATTTCCTGTGGGTGATAGGAGGTTTGGGGGTCACCAGTGAGTCATTGGGTGAAACAATAAGTAAGCCTGGGTGTCGTTGGCCCATGTCTTCTGTGACATGTAGTCATAGCAGGAGGAGACATTCATTCTGGTGCTTGCTGGATAGCTTCACTTTCACCAGATCATGTCCCTTGTGAATGTTACCTATAGACTCTGGTCACATGATACTCCAGGACTAGGGCCCTGCCAAATAATAGGCTATGCATCCTCTTTGAGCCTGTGTTTTCTTGTTATTTTAGTTTGATTTTTAATCAAGAAAATGGAATTCCTAACACTGACCTTGCATTCCTGTGTTATGTGAATACTCTCTCTAGTCGAGTCTGGTGTGTCACATGCTACACACATGGTAGCTTCTTACAAGTGATTGTTCCTGTTTAATGCCAGGAGGGAAAAAGAGAGAATTAGAAGTTGGATGCACACAGGGAGACTTGTCAGTAGGCTAGCATTTTCAGAGGACAAGAGCATTTGTCACAGATAACAGCATCACACTTGAGCCTGCTGAAACATCTCCATCACATACTGGACAGCTCCAAGTATGGGGCCTGTTTTGGGAATCTCTGCTGTGTTCTCTTCAGTATAGAAGCTGGAAGTGTAATGATAACATCACAACTTCACTTATGATTTTTAAAAAACAGTCAAAAAGAAATTCAGCTTCAGAAGACTTAGCTTCTAAAATCCTGCCAAAATCTTATTTATGATATCATTCCAATATGTTACTCAAAACTGGGAAAATGGTCTTTCTTGGATGCCATTTTATTGGAGGCTAGAAACCATTTTATCTTCCACTTTTAAAAAAGATTTATTAATATGTTATTTAATTGCAGTGTTCATTTGGAATATTCTCAGCATGGAAGGGTAGGCAGTAAAGAAGTGTGTTTGATATTCATAAATCAGCTAATTGCATCCATAATATCCATGTAAGACTTTCCAGGAGGAAGAGCTAATGGCCTCAACAAGAGCATAAACTTCCAGCATAAAGAATACTTTATATTCTTTTTATATACATTTTATGCAAGACATAGCCTATTATCTGATATAACTAACTTTTTAGGTTACTTTACTTATAGAATGGTTTGTAAGCCTGCCTTACTTATGCTACAGAATATAAATAGGAGAATTGAAAAAGCAATGCAAATAGTAGGCACCAGGAAGAAATCATACTGGAAGAAGAGGCCCAAAGTAAAAGGCTGCAAAAGAGTCCTCAGAGAACCCAAACTGAGGTCACTCACTAAATTCTGTGTATCTATAGGAAAATAGGTGAGTATATTGTTACACAAATTTACAAAGTAAGAAAATAGGAAATTCTTATATACCTTACATTTATGTGGTTATGTACATGTCAAAATTATGTCATTTATACAGAATTTTTGGGAAAAAAAACATGCATGGGTTTTATTGAATTATGTCAGAACTCTTATCTGGTTAATATAAGATGAGGGAACTATAAAAAGAGAGCATCAAAGAAAACAAAGAGAAGTTGACTAAATAATGAGTGATGTGGATTAAAACATCCAGTTGGATACAAAACAAGAGTTTCATCAAATACTACCTGAATTTCTGATTCTTCCCTGTCTTTTGGCATGCTTACCATGACAGGGAGCATTTAAATCTTGAGATAGCCTGCATTTGAAGGGTATTGAATATTTTTAATGGAGTCAAATGTTTATTGTGGTGCCATTTATCAAGCTTATCTATAATTTACTAGGTTTCTATGAATGAGGATTTCTGCCTAGAGTTTCTAGATTTCTAGAGCTGCCTAGATTTTTGCCTATCTCATCAGAATAGATCACCAATGATTCCATTATTTATTTATTTTTTTTTTATAATCCTTTGGTGTCTAGAATGCTCAAAGGAAAGTACTCAAGTGATGTCTTTGTCTTTGTCTCAGGAGATTAGATGACATCTCTTCTCACTGGTGGCAGTAAATCTTCAAGGCACAATTTCTAGACCAGAAATGCTGTGTGTGTGTGTGTGTGTGTGTGTGTGTGTGTGTGTGTAGAAGAACTGGGGTATAGGACAAAGGTGCGGGGGGGGGGGGGATGAGAGGATTCACCAGAGACAGAGTAGGGAGCAGAACAGGCAGGTTTACTGAAATACACTGTTAAGAGGAGCAGCAGGTAAGGCAGGAGAGGTCTGCTGTGCCATATGTGGGTTAGCTCCCTGGATGGGGGATTGAACTCAGGCTGAGGCAATGATAGTATTGAGACTTAACCCCTCGACCATCAGGAGTGCCTCCAGAAATGCTTCTTGTTCTAAATTAACAGAGAAATTTCATTTTCAGTTGTTACCTAGTCTTTTGTATTTGCTACCTTTGTCACTTGGGATGGTCAAGACACATCTTATTTCAGAGAGAGCACATTTTATTCTCGGAATACAGTCTTTGAGTAGTACTTGTTCTTGGCATGAGGTATACCCGGGCAAGAGTCCTGCTCGCCTGTGCATTATATCTCTAGCTGGAAGGGCTGCAGACAACATAACAAATATGTAATCAGTTGGATTCTTGTGCTGAATCTAAGATGCATGTATTTTTCACATCTTAGTTTTGAAATCAGATGCACTACTAGGGGAAGGTGTCTTCCTCACTTTGCCGATGGCCAGTTAGCAGCCTGACACAGCTGTCATGTTCTGCATGCGTCCAAACTTGTTAAAAGTAGTTCATACCACTACCAGTTAAGTTGGGTTGCCAGTATTGATAGTATTACACAGGTTGAGTTCAGTTGCCATTTAAATCACCTTTGACAAGGTTACACTATGATGTGACATTAAAACAAAAAATATTTCTATGGCTGCAGAGAGACCAGAGCTGAGCACTTAAATTCTATATTAATTAGGCTTAATACTCACTTTTGAAAGAATGACTACAACTGGATATTTTACCACAACACAATAAGCAACATATGTCACTTATATCTTCCTATTTATATAAAAGAGGGATGCATGATAATAAATTCAATGTCTAATTCCTCAAGAGCTTCTTTTAATTCTGTATATAATCATAAATCAAAATTAGAAATAATGTGTTAGTTTAATTGATAGCATTTTGCTTTGTTAGGGGTATGTAAAATAATAGCATATTGTAAAATTGATGGCCTCTTGGATTCAATAAAATACAGTTAATTAACTAAAACATTTCAGGTGGCTATAAGGTCAATGCAAATAGTAAATCAGAATGAGTACTAAAAATTGCAGGATCCAGAGGAAGGGGGTACTTCAGAGAGGCTCTCCTAGGTCTCTCAGGATGTTGGCATCACAGCCTGGAGGACAAAAATGACCGTGCTTTAAGGAGAGCACTTCAGGAAAAGGGTCAGCAAAGCCACAGACCCTGAGGGTGAAGACGTGGCGTATTCAGCCAGTGGAGAAGGCTGGTGCGATTGTGTCTGGGATTACTGATGCACAGCTAATGTTGTCTTCTGTTGTACATTACAGCAGCCAGAGTGAATTGGGGTTTTTGTGAACCAGGCCCAGAGTCCCAGGACCTAGGTGGGTTCTTCCTCTCTTTTCACCTTCCACTACAAAAGAATATAATGTCAAGACCAGAGTTACAGATAAGCAAGGTAGGTAGGGGGATAGGTAGGTAGGTAGGTAGGAGGGATAGGAAAGGTAGGAAATATAGGAAAGCTGTTCAAATGTGGAGGGGTCCCAAGTGGGTCACCGCTGCAGTGCTGAGAAGCAGGTGCTTACGTGGGTACAGTGGGTAAGGAGTAGAGGTTTGGCTGTTGCATGACTCCGTGTTGTGTCTCTTGTTGATTGGCTGGGCCCAGAGGGTTTCCTAGGCTACGGAGGCCCACTGATTTTTCCCATGTTTCACAGCCTTCCTTTCCAAAACCAGCTTTAGTCCATTGCTATTGTGCTACTATGTCAGTGTTCTAAACACTCAATTTTAATTGAATTGGGGCAGAGGGGCAGCCTCCTGGTCTTCGATTTTTCTCAGTTGGGCTGATGAAAGAACTTGGGGTGTGGGGCACCCTGTTGCTGACTGTCTACACCCATTTCCTAACTTCCTCCTTCAGAGGTGTCAATTTATGTAACTGGCATGTTGCTCTTGCCCTAGAAGCTGAGACCATGTCTCTGAATATTAAGAGAAAAGCGGACTCACCTCATGCCCACCTCACATCAGTTCTGCTTCTTGGTGCCACTTCCAGCACCACTGTGGGCCTTGTTCATCAGTTGGAGGCAGATCACCACCTCGAGTCCCAACAGATGCCCATGACCACAAGTAGCCCATTCCTACTGATGCTTGGTAATGCCTGTGCTCCCCCACCAGCCCTGCCTCACCAGGATACACGTTTACTGTACTCTTCACTCAGGGTGTCTGTAGGCAAAGGGGCAATTCAAAAAGATCTTGTTGCCTAAGGGGTCATTCTGCCTCCTCCTGTACCTGTAATGAACCTCCATCCATCTCAACTCCTGCAGCCTTCTCCTCTGCTCAGCCTCACCTGCCACTGCTTGTCCCTTTTCTGTCTCTGTGCCACCTCACCCACAGCCCCCTCTTAATTCTGTAAGCTGAGTGGAGCAACTGTTTCTTCATTTAACTCTTGCCTTCATGTCTCACCTTCTACCTTCAAGAGCCTGATCAGGGCACGTAACCTGAAGTTTCTTCTGGAGAAGTAGCTTAGGCACCTTCTTCCAAGACGGCTCATGTGGCACATGCGCCTCGGAAGCACCAATTTGGGTGGGTCCAGCTCCCTACAGCTAAGGTGGTAGGGTTTTATTCTACTCTTTTTTCCTTCTCCTCTATATTTTAAGTAGAAGAGAGAAAAAGAATATGTTCCTAGAGATATGAATAGAGAGGCAAACATTTCTTTCCACATATCTGCTCATCATTCAAGATCACAGGAGGAAACAGCAGGTCCAGGGAAAAGTTGGCAAGAAATGTTATCAAATCTTCATGTCCTGTAGTTTCCAGGAGGCAAAAGGTAAATGTGTCACAGCTTGCTTATCATTAAACCACTTCCATGGTTCCCGTGTTGCTGTTGCACATGCTACCTCGGAAGATTTTTTTTTTTTTTAAATGAAGTTGCCAAAAGGAGAAAGGAAAAACCAAATAAGAAGACAGTGACAGAGGAAGATCTGTGATTGTGAGACTATAGAGCTGGAATAGGAGGTAGCTCTGTGTGGCTCTACCAGCGGCCTTGCAGTTTTATATTTTTATTTATATATACATGTCTTATATTTTTAATATTTATGCCTGTTTCTAGTTTATTCCAAAAATGTTAAGATTCACCTGCAGGACATTTGCAGCATTGTCTATAAAACTAATGGTCACAGCACTTACTGAGAAACTCTGCTGAATCACTGCGTGTATGGACTCTGCCTTTCTAGGGCACTGTGGGGATAGTTTCATTATGAACACAGCGTTGTAAGTAAAAATTATAAACGGGGGCCCTAGTGGTACAAGGGGTTAAATCTCAGCATTATGAAACTGTTGGCAGCCACTGTAGCACTAGTTCAATCCCCAGCCAGGGAGCTGACCCACATGGCGCAGCAGACCTCTCCTGACTCTCCTGCTGCTCCCCTCAGCAGTGTACTTCAGTAGATCTGCCTGTTCTGCTCCCCACTCTGTCTGGTGAGTCCTCTCACCCTCCTTCCCTCACCACTGGCCTACGCCCCAGCTGTTCTGGGCATAAATAAATAAATCTTTAAAAGTCTTAAAAGCAGCAATAATAACAGCAACAGCAAAAAAAACCATCGCTGCCATTCCTTGAGCATTTTTGAATGTGGTCGAATAGTGACTCTTGGGCATCATCTCATTTAATCCTCTCAGGAAATTATTTTACAGATAGATGTGGTTTTTTGCCCTCCTTTTAGAGTTCAACTAATAAGATTTCCCAAGCAAGAATCCAAAGGGTTCCAAAAGAGACTTTTTCCCATTCTAAAACAATTCTATAGTGCCTCTTCTGAATCACTGTGTTTTTGATAATAGGCACCTCTTACTTTTTGTTTCTGGCAGTCTTGCGAAAGAAAGGAGAAATGCACTTAAAATCCTTGTTGTGTCATCTATTTTTGCCAGCCTTTAACATGCTCAGAGGGTCTCCAGTGGGTGATCCTCCTTTCCTAGAGGTATTTGGAATTGGAAACTCCAGGGGTGTGGCGGAGGGCTTTGAGGAGGGTGCTGTGGCAGCTGGTGGACGCGCACCAAGGAGAATGGGCTCTGCGGGTGGAGCTGTGCTTGGACACACATTGTTGTTTTGGGGCTTCTTTGTTTTTTACATTGCTGTTCATTTTGTACAGTATTTGATTTCTCCGCTCAAGTGTAGTCCCCGTAAATATCCCACCACCACATCTGTGCATCATTTTTGATAGATCAGTCTGTTTCTTTGTAGAATATCATTCATTTCCCTTCACTGCCCTTTATTTAATAAGACTGTGGTGTGTACAACCTACCCTGTGTTTTATCAGTCAGCACAGACATTGTCCTCTGTGACTTTATAAGCTGCTCCTCCTCTCAGGTGGGCAGGGTAGATTTAACACTAGATGACTTTTAGAAAATAGTATGGGGTCGTGAGGAGGGATATAATTAAAACACACATTTTTCATTGAGCCACAGTTCTTTTCATTGCTTGCCAAATTCACAAAATTTTGGCAAGTATAAGGATATCAAGACAGGAAATTGACATTAAATGCTTTTCCATACAGGTGCCTTTGTGTAGAGTGTTTGGAATTTAATAAGGACTTAACATAAGATGCTTGTTAGAACCAGATCAGAATCCAGACTCCCACACATAGGTTTGACTACTTTGAAAGGAGAATCTGATTTTGTTCCTTTGTTCCCCTTTAATCTACATCAGTGGTTCTCTGAGTTGCTGCATGTTACCATCATCTGGAAGCTTTCAAACATCTGGACATCCGGATCATCCCATCATGATTAATTCAGATCCAGGCGGGTGCAATCCAGGCATCAGCATTTTTCAGAGAAGTCCAGGCAGTTGCAGTATGCAGCAAAATTTGGAAATTACTCACCAAAAGACAATAGATCTCCTTGTCTGGTCTTCAGTTCCCACTCCAGCCTTCGCTTTTACCTTTTCCTGTCTTCCTTCTTTCTTTGTTCTTCCTTATCCCCCAACCTTCCCACTCTGGCTGATTCAGTTCTATAGGCAGCTTTCAAGGATTGTATTTTTAAGCTTGTTCTTCTCTGACCTTTAATTTGGTTTCTCTGTATTTCACATATAAATGACATTGCCTGTCATTTATCTTTCTCCTTATGATGTATTTCACTTAGCAGTATCCCTCCTAGCCTTATGCATGTTGCCCCAAATGGCATGAGTTTATCTTTTTTGATCACTAAGTAGTATTCCATTGTGTGTGTACACCACATCTTCTCAATCCATTCATCTGCTTTTTCTGGCAGTCTTGCTAAAGAAAGACATTTTGCCAGCCTTTAATGTGCTCAGAGGGGCTCCAATGGATAATTGGAGCCAATCCAATCACCAGTGGGTACACCACATCTTGATTCATTCATCTGCTTTTGGGCTTTAGGTTGCTTCCAGAGTTTGTCTTTTGTAACTAGTACCTCAATAAACATTAGAGTGCAACTTTCCTATTAGTGTTCTTGAACTTTTCAGGTAGAGGCATAGGAGTCAAACTACTGGGTTGTAGTGCAGATCCATTTTTAATCTCTGGGGAATCTCCATCCTGCTTTCCATAGGGTTGGACCAGTCAACATTCCACCCTCAGTGCAAGAGGGTATGCTTTTCTCCACATCCTCTCCAACACTTGTTGTTTCTGTTTTTTGCTTGTTTGTTTGTTTTTAATATGGGCCATTCTCACAGGTGTGAGGTGGTATCCCATTGTGGTATTGATTTGCATTTTCCTGATGATAAGTGATGTTGAGCATTTTTTCATATACCTGTTAGCCATTTGCATTACCTCTTTGGAAGTGTCTTTTTAGCTCTTCTGCCCATTTTTTGATTGGGTTGTCTACAGCCTTACCACCCTGAATTCACCTGATCCTGTCTGTTTGATTTTCTTTAGAGTTCCTTCAGAGTTATTCCTGTAACGCCTTTCACTTGCACTGCAGTGGGAGTAGTGTTTAGGAGGAAGAGAGTAGAGTTGTGACCGGTACCTGTGGGTGATCTTTTCTCTTGGCCTGTCAGCAGAGAACTCTGTGGAATAGATTGGCACGAGCCTGTCCTTTTCTACTAGACCTTGATTTTCTTAATAACATGAGTTGCATTTTAATTATTTCTTTAGCATATAGCATCAGACTTAGCTAATACAACAAAGGTTGTTTTTGTCTCCTTAAGTATCAAAGCTTAACAATTGAACTAGTTTGAGTTTAAAGAGATCTAGTGACAGATACTTACCTCCCTTCCTGGGATACTTACCTCCCTTCCCAGTTTTTGAAACTACTGTGAACTAGGCAGAAGGATGAGGCAGATAAGTGTAACTGGTATTGGGGAATGTCAAGTGTGAGGTTTCTTACTGCTTTTGGAAGACCAGCCTTCTACTTGGGTGGGGCTGGCTTGCTTCTCAGGTGTGCCCCAGTGAAGTCTGGACAGGCCAGTGAGGATCATGTAAGCCCATCTTCTCATTTCAGATGGAGTGCCAACCATGTTACTCTTACTTGAGGATGAGTGAGGGACCAGTGACTGAGAGACCAGGGCTACCCCAGTCCTGGATCTCTCTCCATGTGGAAGGAAGCATCCGGTATGGTGTAATCCTCCCCCACCGCCTCCCACCAACACCCTGACCACACTCTATAGCTCTGAACAGCTGTGCTGTTAATATTTTGGTCTTCACTCTGTGACATGTATGTGTGACTTGATTGCCCACTCTGTAATGGTGTTACCTTAAAGGTACAGTGGCAATGTCATTATTGGTCATAGTATGAAAAACTTGATCCACTGATTAACTGCAGCCTAGAGGTATTCATCCCGTACATCTGCTGACAATATTATAAGCAGTTTGGTATTTTTTGCAAAAAGAACATGAGAATTTTCTGTGCTTTTATGAAGAATAATGGTAAATACACAGTAATGTAATAACCTGTAATTTGCTTCTTAAAATTTTCCTAATACTGGGACATCTTTGAGCCTCTGTAAACAGGGAACATTCTGTGGTAATGCCATGTGGTTTTATTTGTAACAAACTATAGAAATGATCCCTGAAAGTACAGTCTTATGTGGTTTTATTTGAACCTAGGTCTGAATACACACAATCTATAGTTACTATTTTAAAGTAAATATGTCCTTGATAATTTTCCTATATATGAACAACTTAAAACTTGGAATTTGTGATCTCTCACCAACACTTTAAAGTAGAAATTCAAAGCATGATGGACTAGTAATAATAAAAAGAAAGAGTACGCATGAATTTTTTTCTTGCTATGTGAAGCTCTTTATATGTGTTATTTCCTTCAATCAAAAAACAGCTTGATAGGGTATATATTTAGCTCTTTATCAGATTAAGGAATTTACAGAGGTTAATTAACTTTTCAAAGTCAAATAGCTTGGAAGCAAGAAATTCAGACTCCAAAGTATTTGCTTCTCAACTTCTAAGCTGTGAGTGAAGGAGGCAAGTCCTTTAACCACTGTGAGGCTTGCAGCCAGCATACTTCCTTTGCCCCTGCCTTCCTCTCCCATACTTTCAAATGTCAGCTATTCCTGAATTTTAACAGGGCTGCCCTTGGGTGAGGCTGGAGTCCTAAGTCAATACAAATAGCTTGGTAATGAGGATCATCAGAGTATGTCTTTGTTGTAGCAGTTTTAATAGTAAAAG
The DNA here is from genome assembly GCA_004024925.1 of Scalopus aquaticus. Classification (NCBI taxonomy): domain Eukaryota; kingdom Metazoa; phylum Chordata; class Mammalia; order Eulipotyphla; family Talpidae; genus Scalopus; species Scalopus aquaticus. The sequence goes on along the minus strand of PVIJ01005568.1, from coordinate 43,714 downwards.
TGATTTTTAAGTCTGAAAATTAGTGTTTCTGACTCATCGGACTTAATAGAAATGCTGGCAAAAGCTTCTGTACAGCAAAAGAGACATTAACCAAAACTAACAGACACCCTACCAACTGGGAAAAGATCTTTGCACACAATACATCTGATAAAGGACTGATAACAAAAATTTACAAGGAACTCACACAACTCAACAAAAACAAAGCCAATAACCCAGTCAAAAAATGGGCAGAAGAGCTCAAAAGGCACTTCTCCAAAG